>CAJNIZ010017558.1:70197-90813 GCA_905231905.1 Symbiodinium pilosum
CCATAGTTTTAGCACCTTCAAATGCGTGAATTACCCCCCCCCCCCGCTCCCCTCGAAGCGCTGGTCTCTCGGAGAACCTAGGGCGGTCAGTGAACCCTAAACCTTTGTCCTTGTGTCATGGCTCGTCGGACAGCATAGCACCATTTCACATCCAACCAAGGTTGGAACATGGAGGCGGCTGTTAGGGTTGGGGCTTAGGATTTATGTTTAAGGTTTTGGGTCCAGGGCCCCAAGAAGTATAAATACCAACATTTACCAACCATTCAGCTACTTCCCAGCTCATCTAAACCTAAACCCTATATTTCCCTAACTACCCCTGCAGAACCTCTGAAACTCCTTTAACGGGAGCCTTCATTAAGTGTTTCTAGAGTAACTTACCAGCTGCCGGATGGAATTCCGGAGCGGCTGCATGGCTGCCAGTGGTTTGCGTGATGATGGCCCTAAGCTTGGCGTGTCCAGAGCAGGCGCATGAGGAGGGTTCAGGGCCCGGGTTGAGGATTTAGGGTAGAGGATTCAAGTTAAGGGTTTAGGGTAGAGGAGTTGGTTTGAGGATTTAGGGTAGAGGATTTAAGGTTTAACGCTGAAGGTGTAGGGGTCAGGGCCTAGCTTGGAACCTCAATTATGCGCAGCTCCGATGGTTGCGGCAAGACCCCCAAACCCCTCGACCCTAGACCCTAAATTTGAACCCCAGCCCAAGGCACCGAGAACTCTAAAGTACGTAGCCCTCCAAAGTTGTACAAAGCGTCACATCGGGTCTTGGGTATGGGAGTTATAGGGTTACGGTTTAGGGTATCCTTACATGCACAAGGACATGGAAAATGAAATGGAGACTGGCATTACATGGGGTTTAAGCTTGAATAACAATTGTTATTGCACCCTGGTATTTTAATATACTTACAAAACAAGCTACAACAACCCACTCCACAGGGGCCTAGATAGTTACCAGCATTATGGCACTCGGTACAGGGTACCTCAACAATAACGATCTTAGTAATTCTTCAGGCTAATACAATCAGACTCCATAGAAAACACATGAAAACACTCTATAATCCTAGCCTCCATTCAGCATTCCATCTTCCCTAGTTGATTCTCCACCATCCTACTTATTCAAGCCCTTCAAACCCAGACCTTCAAGCCTGACTGAAACGTCAACCCACAATAACCCCAAACCCTCAAACCCCCTAAACCCCCCATGCTCTGTTTGCAAGGCCGGTGGCAAAGCGTCTTCAACCCGCTAGTTCCCACCTCCATGGACCATCCGGAAAGCCAGGCAGAGCAGGCGCATGAGGGTTGAGGGTTTGGGATATTCAGGATTTCGGGGCTTAGGGTTTAGTTGAGAGTTTAGGGTTTCAGGGTGCAGGGTTTCGGGTTGAAGGTGGAGGGTTTAGGGTTTGGGGTTGTAGGGCTACCGGTTTAGTGCTTGGGGTTTGAGGAGTCCTAAATAAAAACCCCGGACCCTAAACCCTAAACCACAAACCCTAAACCCTAAACTAAAAAGCAGTGTGTAGTCATATTGCTGAAAGTGATTTGACGGAGTTTATGCTGGGGAATGAAGGTACCAGTGTTCTCCGTGCTTGGAGGACCAATGGATTTACCTCTGAGCAGATAGAGAGGCTTTCTGGAAAGGCCGTCCTAGAAGCTTTTGAGGCGAACCAGCTGATGCTGGCACATGACTCCGGTGCTTGAATGAGTTGAGTTTGGCTGGCCCGACCCCCGCCTAGGCCTATGGCCTTTTGCACTGCAGAAAGCAAAATAGGCGCGCAAAAAAAAGCAAAAAACTAAGAAGCAGAAGCCCTTCGATTGCAAGGTGGGGCGTCTTTTTCACCTCTTCGAGCGTGACATTGACACTTTGGATGGAGAACTGGGAGGCATGCCCGAAGTAATAAGTGGGGCTTTAGGTCAGCAAGGGGATCTTCTTACTTCCAACTCCCATAATGGGGAATCCATAATTATTACATGACTGCAATAGGGTCATTATTTCAGGGGTTGGGGTAATTATAACCATCGTTTTTTAAACAATCCTAAAAGCTCCATGCCACAATGGGCATAAGGTTTTGACGGTCCGTTCATGGTGGTGGTCACATAGTCTGTAGGCTTAGCTTGCCTTAATCGGTAAGAAGAGCTTTTTTTCAGTTTGGTAATCCCAGGCGCTACAATAAGGAGCCCATAAAGGTCGTATTGTTGCCACAGGGTTCTTATTTTGGGGAGCGCGGTTGACAGGATCCCTTTATGACATATTAGAATCCCGCTGTAGCCCCCTAACGCTTCCTGTATTCCCTTCGATGTTCGTACTATTGTGAATGTTCAATATAAGGCCTAGACCGCCCGAGGTTCCATCTCACTCTCTTTGAGTTTCGATAATTCAGGCTTTTGGAGGCAATCCCCTCTCAAGCCTCAAACTTATCAATCTTTCGGCTCCAAAATCCGAACGCCTGGACCCTAAACTCCTAAACCCTTAAACCCTAAACCTTTAAACCCTAAACCTTAAACCGTAAACCCTTAAACCCTGCGACGATTTGCGACTCCCGACGATGCGCGACACTCTCCGACACTCGTGAACGCTTGCGAACTCTTGCGAACGCTTGCGAACGCTTGACGAACATAAACGCAACGACTTTTGGTCGCCTCCTGGACCCTGGACCCCAACTTAAAAACGGGAACCCTTCTGCTACGCATTCGGGAAAACTCTCAACCCTAAATCCCAAACCTAAAGCTCCACACCCTAAACCTTACGCGCTAAGAGAACTTGTCAAGACAACTGTGCAAGTTCAAAGACTTACCGGCATTTCTCCCTGACAATCCTTGCGGAATTAGAAAACACCATGCTGCCAAAACCGTGTTGTGAGTCTTTGGAAGTTCCCTAAATAGGGGAACTCAACATAGACTCCATCATACTATAATCCGTCGTATTGGGGCCCCCAAAAGTTTGGGAAACCCTTGTTTGGGCCTTTGCAGTGGCCAGGCCGTCCACGGGGCAGTGGTGATGATGGCTTCGGCAGTCCGGAACCCAGAGCGCTTGGGGAGTTGGTCCAACAGGGTGCACTCTGGGAACTGCAGGGCTGCCTGACTTGCTTACGCACCGCAGGGATCCTTACTGATGTGGAGATTTTTTGGCTTTAACGGGAACCCCAAAACAGGGAACACCAAAAATAAAGTGGAAATATAGTAGATTATAGTAGGAATGTACCTTCCAGTGTCCTGTCGACCTTCATATTGTGACCACAGCTTGGATAATCAACAGGTTTCAAGCCTTTGGTCCTGTACTTAGCTGCTCCCCGAAGCGCCCGAAGCGTGAGAGCCCTCAGGCTGCTGGGCACACCGGGAACAGGTCCATTCAAAATACTCTAAACACCAACAGAAGGATCCCAACAAGGATCCTCAACGATAAGCCCTAAGCCCCAAAACCTAAACCTGATACCTTAAACCATACATCCGGTAACTACTTAATGTTGAGAAGCCAACAAATCTAATGAAGTCATCCCGGGCCCGGCCTTAGGGCAAGTACCCGATGGCTTTGGAAAAGGCTCATTCCATTCATTTTTTAAGAAGCATTGCACAGAAGCTGTGTGCACCTCTGCATGTTTTTTGCAATCACCCCAGGGAAGGTACTGAGACCGCCCGAAAAAAACTTGCACCTGGTAAAGCCTTCGCAGGTGACTGAGCCATAGGGAGCAGCAGGCAAGTCACAGCGGGGCTGGTGCAGTAAAACAAGGGCAATTTGCTGTCAGCTTGCTCGTCTCAAAGCAGATGGTGTGCGAGTCCAGCATATGTTTGATGACCTCGTTTTGGAATTTCAAATTCTAAATGCATATCAGGATTGAGGGCGGCAGACAGCTGAAAACATCAAAGTGTGAGGACTTTCGCAAGTAAAGCTTGCATGGGTTGGCGCCGTGCCGTGTAAAGATTTTATGGGCCAAGATACCTTGAATGTGTGCAGCTGTTTTGGGAGCTTGACGTTTGTCGCCTTGAGTTGGCTTGAGCCCCTACAGCTAGATGTGGCGCGTGTTAACAGGCCTTCGAGACAGTTGTGCCAGCAGTGTTCAAAATCCAGCAAGATGCACCAAGCAACAAGCTGTTACGTTGGCCTTGTGAATTACAAAATTCAACTGAATCTGGCCCATTACCGGTTGGCACGAAACAGCCCCCAATGGCATCTGGTGCGGATCCCTACGAGGCTCGGATTCTTGAGAGTTTGCGCTTAGCACCATCTGGTGGTTTCCCAAAGTCAGTGTGCCGTTTTGGGGTCCCCAGAAAAAGGATTGTACTGGGATGGGCCCACTCTTGAATGCCTTGGGAGACTTGACAAACGGAGTTACGAATTCGATTCATGTATCATGGAACCATTAACAGTCACATGCCCATCACTGAGCTGTTCTTGCTAAGTCGCCTTTGCGCTGGGGGGGGGTTGCCCCGAACCTTTAAGAATATGTCTTGACCTTTCCATTACTCAAAAGTAGAAAGCTGGGAAGGGGCCTCAGGGGCCTTGGTTTGAAGCTTCTGCAGGTTTCCCTTCCCAGAACTCACCACTCGTAAGCGGCACAAGAAAGCCAGGGTGGATGTCAGTGTATATGGTCGTTTTCCGAAATAGGGGGACCCTAATCTAGAGCCGAAAAGCAGCGCAAAACGACCCGACAGAATTTCAGACCGTTGAATATGGCATTAAAAAATCACCTTCAAGCATGGAATACACCAAATGAGACCTAAACCCTAGAGCCTGGAAGACAAGTCCCACCAAACCTCAAGTTCTTGCCATTGATGGAAGATTACACGCAACTGGAATAACACAGCCCTAAACGTCCATAAGCTTGACCAACTTGTTAACTGAGAAGATGTGAAATGATGTGGCCTTCACTGATTTTGGGAATATTTTTACAAGCTTCCCTGCGCGAGGTCACCCTGGCAGAGGAGCTGCTTGGCTTGGTTTAGGGTTTGGGGTTTTGGGTTAAAGGTATGGGGTTTAGTGTTTAAGGTTTAGGGCTTAGGGTTTCAGGGTTTTGGGTTTAGGGCTTGAGGTTTAGGGTTTAGGGTTTAGGGCCTAGGCCCAATGGTTAAGAACCATCTTTTTGGGAGAAGCTCCCAGTCAAGTTCTCGGTACGTCAAGAGCGAGCCCTGAAGCGCACCGTGCTTCATCGGGATTTCCCAAAGCTGCGGGCCTTTATAAGGACCCTGAGGGTATATTGAGGATAATAAAGGGATTGCAAGGTTCCTAAATGGGATTGTATGGGAATTCTTTGGAGAACACTAGTCAGCATCTGGGTACTAGTCTACATCATGGCCTCCCCTTGTTGGGAAATGTGCAAACAGAGTCACCCTCCACTTCGGAGCCCTAAAAAGGGTGCAAGGAGGGGTCCTGACAGGATTTCTAATAAGTTCATATCCTGTATCCTTTAGCTAGACCCTAAACCGTAAATCCTGCATCCTTTTGCTGAATCACACTCGAGGCTGCGTGCTTTGCAAACGCGGCTGCTGGAAGAGCACCGGAAGGTGCTTGCTGTTTGGGCTGCGACATGCCAGATAGGTCACACGCTATGAAACAAGTTCTCATCTTCGTTGCTCCAATGTGTTGCAGTGTGAAGTTTTCTCCCCCATATGGCATTTTCATGGTGCAGGCGAGTAGAGTTCTTCTGCGATATTATGGCCCCTAATAGAGAGTAAGATCACCTGTTGGGGATCTGATTTCTAGGACAAATTCTATCTTGCTTGGTTCAACCACCACAAAACCCTAAACCCTATACCCTAAACCCTACACCTTTGCCGGTTGAGATCCATGGGTCAAAAGGGGCGCTTAGAAAACAACAGCCCTAAACCTTAAACCCTAAACGCTCAACAGGTGTTGTCCACGAATGGCGAAGCGAGGGAGTCCCACAAGACTATTCACCGCAGCGCTTCCTCCTCTTCCACAGACGCAGCCTGAGACGTCCCAAACTTCTTCCCCGCCCCCTCCCCCAAAAAAGTCTGAGCAAGGCTTACATAAGTTGAAAAGAATCGTACCTCTTCGGGGGCTTCAATTGTTGGGCTGTAGTGTTTTGGGGTCTATTTTGGCGTCCGCCAATTTTGGGAAACTACCATTTTAGGTTGTGGAAGGGTTTGCTGGTTGATGCATTTTTCAGCTGTGACATTCGGTCTGCAAATATTCGTCTCGGTAGCAGCAGGCATAATATTCAGATCCTCTGGCTTTTCTGTTCTTGTTCTCGCAACTTTGCGCATGGGGAGCTCAGGGCATTTCCAGAAAATCAGGGTTCCCCTTACACATCCCATGAAATCATCGCTCTGATTTCAGGGACCCTCCCGCTCCCTTGGTTTTGGAAACTCTCATGTCGCTCTAAGGCATGCAACTCTGCCGGGCTTATGGGACCCAAGCTTGTCAAGCCGCCGCAAGGCCAAACGGACGATTGGGAGCCCTTGGAATCTAGGAGTTTCAAATTCTCAGAGCGGGATTCCCTGTGCTACTCCCATACCTTACCATGTGTGTATATGTATACTGTATACACCTATGTATGTACATACGCCTCTCTCGCTCTCCCTCTCTTTCCCCAGGGTCCGAAAGATATGTAGTCCCCCTGAAGTAGATACAATATGGCTTGGGGTATATTATAATCAGATTTCCATATACCCCATATTCCATATACTTAAGGGGGACTATACCCTACTCTGAGTCATCGCCATCTTGCAGAAATCAGTCTGGATAGGTGCTGTGAACGGGGATGAGACGGGCGACGGCAGCGAGGTCTGCAGAAAGCTCTCGGGTTCGGATCTCTTCGAGAAGGCTTGGGCCCACGAGGCCGCTCTGAGAGACGACTGTGGCGGTTGCAAGGTTTTGCCAGCCATTGCCAGCCCAGCTCCAGATCTCTAGATTCTGGATCGCATGAACAGCCCTCTGCTCTCCCTGCCTCTCGCTGACCTCCCTGGAAAGGCCCAGCGAGTCCATGAGAAGTGGTTCCTGATGAGCCTGAAGCTGACAGACGCTGCTGAGGATGGTACAGCTGTGCCGGCATATCCAGCACTTGTTGCCTCTGAACGCTGGTCAGTATCCGCCTGCATGTGCATCACGGCACCTGGCCAAACATCTGACCCCGCAACATCAATCAATCCTATCGGTAACCCTTGTCAGCAGGAGTCGACCCAAATGGTGCCAGTGCTGACTGAGCCGCCAAGGGCGGGGAAAGAGGCCTGTGACGAGCATTCTGCCCAACATGAGCAGCACTACTGTGGCTTATTGTGACGATAACCGTAATCAGAAGTACAGTTGCGTTTTGCTGCCTTCTGTTGTCATGTTCTCTCCGCTCACTTGCAGGCAGACTCCGGCGACAAAAGCAGTTTTATCAACCTGCTTCTGAGCTGAAATGTTCACGTCAAGCCTAGACAGCCTGGACTCCAAACCCTGGGTCCTGGACGCCAACCCCCCCGAACCATACATCCAAGGCTTCCGACATGGAATCGCGGCTTGCATGAGTCCTACAAGCAGCAGCGGAAGGCAAAGAGGACGGCTCCCGGGATTGCTGACCTGACCATTCGAAGAGTTCTTGAAATTAGGGTTTAAAGCTCAGGGTTTAGTTTTTTTGGGCCCCCTACCACCCCCACCTATGCATTCAAGCGTTTGGACGTTGGGGTACCCCCAACCCCTCGCATAAAGTAAGCGTAGTCAAAAGAGTCCGCGGCTACCCAGCAAGGAGCCTGCAGTTTCGAGAAGCTACTCTATGATCTGGCAGTCTCTCAAAACGGGGGGACCCCAATATAGACACCAAAATCGTATAATCCTTATGATGGGGACCCCAGAGGCCTATACCAGGGTTGGGCACTGCCCCCACCCCAATAACAGTTGAATAGTAGGTGTAATATGGATGTATACAGCTCTGAGCAGAAACCCCTACTATAGACTTTTGCTCTGTGGGGTCAGGGCCAAGTCAAAGGGTTGAAGGTTCAGGGTTTGGGTTTAGCCGGAATCTCTTGACTGCCACACATATAGTCCCCCTTAAGTAGATAGAATATGGGGTATATGGGGATCTTAGTATAATATACCCAAAAGCATATTCTATCGACTTAAGGGGAACTACAAGCCTCCGGGATTGGAACGGCCCTCCCTTGGTTTCCTGCTAGTGGTCTCAGTTTTTAGGGTGACTTTCTCCGTCATTTGTAATTCTGTTCTAGCCTGCTTGGGTTCGGATCCCTCATCCACCCGCCAAATCATTACAACTTCCCAGATTCATGCACATCCCTGAACCTATAAAGCGCAAACTGCTGAGCGACAGCAAGTCAAGCCCCAGACTCTTCAAACCCAAGCAACTCCACCACATGCCTTTGCATAGTTTCCATTTTCTTTTCCGTTATCCCCATATAATCCCAAACATAACCCCAATATATACCAAGACACCCCAAACCGTTAGAGAAGCCCAGTTTCCTTTTCCATTTTCTTTTCCATTTGATTTTCCAGTATTCCCGAACCCTAAGCCCTATACATGCCCTTCTAGCTCCTTTAACCTCTTCATACCTCTGACACTAAACCGTAAACCTTGAAGTTGTAAACCTTCAGCCCTATAGCGCCCCTATAGCCTTCTTCTAACCTAAACCCTGAACCCTAAACCCTATATAATCCCAATTTCCATTTCATTTTCCATTTGATTCTCCATTTATTGGAGCCGTGCAGGAGATCCATGCGCGGAGTTACGGACGGGGCCCCAGCGAGACGGCGGGGGCTGGAAAAGTTGGGGTTGAGAGCGAAGGGCTTGGCATAGGTAAACCCTACTAAACCCTAAACCCTGAACCCTAACCCTAAGCCCTGTTTAGTATTGGGGTTTTAGGGCCTTAGGGCTTGTGATGTAGGAGGTAGTGTTCGCTTCGAGCTCCGGTTTCTTCAGAACATTGATGTTTGACACGCTGGGTGCCCAATCGGGCAGGGTGTAAGACCTTAAATCCTACCCTACAGGGATGAAGCACGGATGCTCAGCCTTCATCTTAAGCCTGAAGCCCAAACCCCTAAGAATCCTGGGACATGCCAGCCTGGACCAAAAGAGTGCCAGAAAGAATAAGGCCCTGATCTGAAATAGCTGAAGTCCTGAGCTCTAGCAAGGCCAACTTACTGAAGATCACGTTCTGGGAGCATGTGACAAAGCGCGCTCCCTGCAGTAGCATCCTTACATTAAAGGTTTTTCAAAAAGGGGTTCTCGTGGGGACAAGGATACATGCGGTTTTTGGGGTGTCCCTTACAGGGATGCTATACGACATGACAAAATTCCAGTCCTTAGGTGCCCTAGAAGCCCTGATTTTGTTATGCCCGGAAATGTTGAGTTCTACGGGTACATCATGAGCAAACTTCATTGCAGTACCTGATGCCGAATCCAGAAGCTGAGTCGGCAAAGCATATCTGTGATTTTCCAGATTCAGGTTCCATTGACAACTGATGAATTTCCGCATTGAATTTCTGTTGTCCGCACATCCCTGTAAGATGTCGCAACGGTGTTCTTGACCCAAGTCTAGGACCAACTTTCGGGGGCAAGGCCAACAGTTTCTGCTTGCCAACATGGAGGTTGCAAATGGGTCCCCAAAATAATGGATGCGGTGCCTTCCATCGCATGTTCATGTTTGAGATGGCCGCCTTGATAGCTCAGAGGTCAGAATGAATGAGAAGGTGAAGGACAATACGTGCCTGCAGCCATTCATCATTGTACCATCGATGCTCAGCTTGCAAGCAGGACCCTTTTTACATCACTTCCCAAGCCTGTTCAGAGTTTGGGAATGACGCCAACTTTGTGGCAACCGGTGTTCACCCACTGGTGGTTGGGGTTTGGATTAACGGCTTTTGGCCAAACCGACGACACCCGCATTCAAAGCAAGCGCACTTTGGTTGGCGTCTTCAGGAGCTCAGTTAACAGTTAGCCAATTCGAAGCAAAAACTGTTCCCTACTTCGTAGTAGTTAGGGAGTTCTTGTAGCCCTTGTATGATTCCCGTGAAAGTGTCTTTCAATCCATGACGCCACCCTCTACCCAACACCCATTTGATCCCATTTGAATTTTCCTGGGCCCTTGTCCCGGACCCTAAACCGTGTTCAAAAGCCAAGGAGCCCGAAGCGCGTGACATGGATGCTTGGCTTTTCTTGATTTGTTTAGGGTACGGAGTGTGGCGTATGGTGTACTTCCAAAATCAAAGTAGTCCTCCTACAGTACTAGTCTTTGAGGATATAGTTGTCAGATCTATTCAACATTATTCAACCCTAAGCCCCAAATCCTTAAAAGTGGCCGCAGAGCCTGCGGTTGGTCTGAGGCTTATCCTTGCCTCTAGGCCCTCAAAGGTGGGCTTTCCTCAAGAACCTGAGTCCTGGATGGCTCAACTCGGATTCTCAAGTGGATTTGATAATCAGAAATGAAAGTGCTGGAAAGGCGTTCTTTTACTTAGGAGCTTGCGCGCGAGGTGACCAGAAAAGAGTCTTCCATATCAATTGCCTGAAAACTCGAGGTCACGAAAGGAGGCAAGCTTAAATCCAGGGGTGGGTTCTGGGCGGAATGCAAGTTCATCTTTTGGTCTTCTTTTGTGTTATCCACAGCCCTACCCCTGGATTCAGCACCTATGATTTTGGGGAAGCATTGACAGTAGACTTGTTCTCAATTATTCATGCCCCGGGGCCCTGAGACCTGGGCCCCTCGACCTGAAGCTGTGGCCTAGTTGCATGGTGGAAAAAAGGTTTCCTTGCCTTTTTTTGGGTACTCCAAAAACTCGAGCTCCCGTTTTGGGTCTCCATGAATAGGTTTTTTCATCACAACGGGTTTTTAAGAAGGAGCCGCTTCTCTGTCAATCTCTCTATGTTTTAGTTTCCACTTTATTTTCCATTATCCCTATATCCCGCAAATAGTAGTTTCCATTGTATTTTCCATTACCAACATATAACCCCTATATATGCCCTATAAACGAGTTTCGCCTGCAAGCCCAGGACTTTTCTCGGTTTCCTCTTCATTGTTTGGGATCTGGTGGCTGGCTCAGACAGACTACAAGCACGCCAAGCGAGGGATTGGAGAAAAGCTGAAAGAGTTTCCTGGTTATTGGTAGTAAGGCCGTCGCCCTCACTCTAAATAGCAGTTTGCATTGTCTTTTCCTTTTTCCTTACACAACCCCTAGAATCCCGATATATACCCTAATCTAGTGCTTCTGCATTTCATGTGTTCTTGCAACTGCTGGTCTGAAGGAGTGGGCTGTTTGATGGGCTTTAACCCTAAACCCTAAACCCCAAGGGTTTAGGGTGCGACATGGGGAGGCATGGGGATTGCAGAGGGTTCCCGCTGGAAAGACTGCTGCCGAAGTGTTGCTAAGCTACTGATTATTGTTATAGTTGTTAGTATTGTTATTGTTAGCATTGTCATTGTTATTATTGTTATTAATTAGTATTGTTATTGTAAGTATTGTCATTCTTGTTTATTGTTGTGATAACGGCGCAGGTGACCATCCCCATGGCCATGTTCGACATCCCCGGCTTCTCAGGCACCACGCAGTTTTGGGAGCCGTCGTGCTGTTTCCTTTGTTAGGCTGGGACGGGCATTCTAAAGGTATCTTAAAACCTGCCCGAAGAGTTCATTTTCCAGTGCTGGAAGCCTTCTGACAGGTCCTGAGTATCAAGGGCCGACGGGTCGTGAAAGTAGGGGATTGGATCTGGGAGCTTTTCAAAACCCCTGTAGAGTACTCTGGGGATAGGATTAGGGTTTAGGGTTACGCCCGTAATGCTCCCCTTGCAATGCCCATACCCCGTCGCGATCCCCAACACCTTTTAAGACACCCCCATCTAGCTTCGGTGCGCAGACTTCTTGGACATCATGGGGCGGATCACCTTTGGCTACTTCCTACTGGATGTCTTCCTGCAGTTCATCTTTGCTGTGGATGAGAAAGGCATCGCCTAAACCCTAAATCCAAGCGGATTGGTGAGCAGCAGGTTTGGGTTGGGTTTGGGGCTCAGGGTTTCCAGGTTTTAGGTTGAAGGCTTTACTGTTCGGGCCTTAGGGTTAGGGCCTTAATCCTAAACCCAAAAAACTCTAAAACCCTAAAACCCTAAACCCTCAAACCGTCAACCCTAAAATCCTAAAACCCTAAACTCCCTAAAACCCTAAACCATTTCAGGGTTAGGGTTTCAGAGTTCAAGTCACGTGCAGTTTAGGATTTCTATAGATCTTCTCTGCTTCCATGGTGAGGGGATATGGGTTTATGGTTCAGGGTTTTAGGGGGTTTAGGGTTTTGGGTTTCGGGTTTAGGGTGTAGAGTTTTGGGTTTGAGGTCTAAGCTCCTAGCATCCCCCTGAATAACCCCTATCATAGGGTTAGGGTGTAGGGTTTTGGGTTGGAGGTCTAAACTCCTAGTATCCCCCTGAATAACCCCTGTTATAGGGTTAGGATGTAGGGTTTTGGGTTTGAGGTCTAAACTCCTAGGTCTAAACTCCTAGTATCCCCCTCAATAATCCCTGTAATAGTCCCCCATATAACCCTGTATATAAAACCCCTTAAGGAGTTTAGACTAGAGCTCATATGCTTATGACACGTATCCGTGCCACGGTGAGGCCGTTGTTGATCATCGTTGTTATCCTCATTATTTATTACTGTTGTCCTTGCTGGTGGTTTCATGACTAATTACCGCTCATGAGAGTGTTGATGCCATCCGTAAGCCTGGAACCTAATTAGGGTCTGCGTAACTCGTTTTGCATATGAGCTATAGTCTAAACTCCTATTATCCCCCTTAATAACCCCCAGTAGTCCCTATATAATTCCCCTTAATGTAACCCCCTTTAAGGAGTTAAGACTAGAGCTCATATGGACGGCGAGCCTACTTGCCGTAAAAGTCAGTCCGCTGGATGACTGGGCGGAATACACGTTTGCGGGTTTTGGGGCCTAGGCTAATTCAAGGTTGGGCTCCTTGCTTGGGATAACCATCAGAAGGTCCTTAATTGTTTGGTACGGTGCACTTTATCTTTTTTTTTTGGGGGGAGGGGTTGGATGTCATGCCAACCCTAAATCCCTTAGCGGCGCGCATCTGAACTTGGGGTGCATGGTGGACCCATCATCTTCCCTGCAGCCAAGACTCCGAAGCCTGAGCTCCACATGAGGTAGGGTTTTCAGTATGCTCTGGCATGCATATGGTGGGTTATCAAAATCACCTGTTTTTAGGATATTGGATACCCCACACAGAGACTAGAATTTTTGACAATCTTACATGTAGGATTCCTTAGCAATGCTGGTGACCGCATACGCGGGTTTTCCATGCCTACGGATCGGCAATAACGGGTTTAGGGTTTAAACATTGAGCCCTAAGCCCTACATGCGAAGAACCCGAGATGCTGAATTTTGATCCCTGAGGACCGTAAAACCTGATGCCCTTCAACCCCAATCTGTTAAGCCTAAAAATCCTGAGGCCCCTAATTCCCAATCCCTAGAAACCCTCCAGTTCCTGAATCCCCCAAAGCTTGATACAAAAACACGATAGACTTTACCCAGGGATCCTTAAACCCTAAATCCCTAAACCGTAAACCCTAAATCCCTCAGCCCTAAATCCCTAAGCCTAAACCCTAAATCCCTAAACCTTGAATCCGTGTACCAGGCCAGCTGGAGATGCGACCGAGGGTCCCTGGCTTAAACGAGTTGAGTTTGATTTCTACACGAACTTAGTTTAAGTTCCTTAACAGCCAGAAGAGTACTGTTGCTTGAAACGGAGTTTATATGCGGTTCCATTATATTTTGGGGATGGCGGACAAAAAATCTGAGTCAGATTGCAAGAGGCTTTCTGCAGACTTTACTCTTGCAACGCCCTACAGTCCCCCCGCAGAATTTGGCTCCTGCCCAAACAACTCTTGTTGCGTACCCGTGCGGCTCATTCCAAGCCAAACTTGGCAACTTACTCAGCCCATAAACCCTCACTTCAAGCCTCACCCACTTGTGAAAAGGAGAAAAGGGCGCACTTCTTCCTTGTCTCAGGTGATCGCTCACCACTACCTGCGCTCGTGGTTCTTCCTGGTGCGCTCTCTAATGTTTGGTTGACCTTCAGTACAGGGATTGTCAAGGTTCTCAATATTGGTAGTTTCCCAAAATAAGGAGACCCCAATATGGACCCCTCAATATCATATTTCTTATCATGGGGACCCCCAACAAAGTATTCCTAATTTTGGGAAACCCCCATATCCAGCACCGTATGATGTTGCGGCCATCTCTTGAGGACCTACTGAGCTATTCACGTCTATCAAGTGCTTCTTTTGATTCTGGCTAGGCCTTGACTTGACACTTCCCGCATGTGCAATGTAGAGTCCTTTCCACGAACAAGCTGAAGTATGCAAAGTAATGCAAGAACCCGAATAGTCAGGAGCATCATCACCGTGCGTACTGCTGGCGTGCATATCTAGACTTGTGTAGAATGATACATCCCCAGATCCAGTCAAGTACCTAGATCTGATGCACACACGATTTGCCCAACACAACAGCACAACTCCCGCATGTGGCCCTGATGAGGCTAATCACAGCCACTGCAGGAATGGCAGTTTTCAAGCTCTGTGCCCCGCTATACCCCTATATATCCGCTTTATACCCGGTTCTATGCTTATATATCCCTACAAAAACCCTTATGTACCCCATGTAATTCCTTTATAGTCTTACATATCCCTATATATATAATATAGAGAGAGATATACATATAGATACATCCCCACTCTTTGCCCTTGGCCATGCATCGCAGGATGTGCTCCTCCTTGGCATTGATGTGACGCTCTACACCCTGGAGGCCGTTGCGGCTGGAGGCGCCAAGTCAACGGATAGGGCATGTCTCGGCCTAAAATGGGGATATACAGCAATATATATAGGGAAGATATACTAGGGATATACAGGGGTATTTGAGGAATATATAGGGGAAAAAGTGGATCCATATAAATCTATATGTATAAGGGATATGTAAGGGGTTTGATGCTAGGAGGTCATGCTTGTAACCCCTGCGAGGAAGCTGAAGATCACTCCATCAATCATGTCTTAAGTCTGGAAGTTTTTCTAGAGGCTGAGACCTCAGGGGTATATACTGGGGTACATATGTAGGGAGATCTTGGGGTATATAGGGGATATATGGCATTATATGATACGAGGGATATAGGCTTACAAAGGGGTATATCCCAGATGTTGAAGCTACCACGTGGCTGTGTGCAGACGCGGCGAGTGGTTTCAGAACGGTGCGCCTTCTGCGATCTCTACGCCTTCTTCGCTTGATGCGACTGCTTCGGATTGGCAAGCTCAAGCAGGCGCAACAAGTAATGTGAGTGGAAGCTGTACTGGGTAACTTCCCAGACAGGGGGCCCCAATATGGCCTCCAAAATATCTCAATCCTTATTATCGGGACTCTCAAAAAGGTACACCTCATGTTGAGAAACTTCCGACTAGAGTGCAGGCATACTGTTAGTTCACCAGACCACCTGCAGGCTCTGCAGATCTTGGCCAATCGCTTTTCCTCGTTGTACTTCCTCATGATCCTGAAGGCGGGGGTCCCTAGGGTTTAGGGTGTAGGGTTTAGGATTTAGGGTTTCGGTCTGGAAAGCAAGTCCCTGAAAAGCAAAGCATCTGAAGACGTTTGCACAGGATTCGGATGCAGAAGCAGTGTTTGTAGGTGATGCTTCGCAAAAGCAGCTGTAAGAATCAGTTTTACATGCTCCCCAACTCTAGAATCTTCATTTCTTGCAGAATGATGTTTTGCGATACTTGCATGTTGTGTTCGCCTCTTCTGGCACTTTTCATACCCCTATATATACTCTATATGTCCCCTATGTTTTCCCGGTATAAACCTATATCTATATATATATATATCCCCCTGCCGTCAGATTCTATCTGGATTCGGCATGGTCCTGGCAGTAAACCACTTCATCGCTTGCTCCTGGTACGGCACGCTGGCTCGAAGGATTCTTTGTAGCTTAGGGTTTAGGGCTTAGGGATAATGGAGAACCAAATGGCAAAGCAAACGGAAGCAACTTTATAGTATATTGGGTTGGATAGGGGTAATATGGGGATAGTGGAAGAGAAATGGACACTATTATATATGGGGTTCCAAAACTCAGGAGTTCCCTTTTAGGAGTTCAAAGAGTAACGGGGTTTAGGGTTTAGGGTTTTGAATAGGTCGAATATTTGGGGGAGCCTAATGTCTGGAACTCCCTTGTCACACCTAGGCCCTAAAGCCCTAAAGCCCAAAGTCCTGAACCCTGAACTCTTGTAGCTTCCTTTCCTCGACTACGAATCCTGCGTACCAGGATCCATCAGTTATGCTTAAGCTTCCGGTGAAGGGTTAGCAGGGAATGGAGGAATCGTTTAAAGGGACCATTGTGAGCAATGATGTAGGGACATCTGTAGGAATGCTTACCCCTACTCCCATCCCACCACCCTAAGCCCTAAACCCTAAACCCTAAAAACCCTAAACCCTAAACACCAAACCCTAAACCGTAAACCCTAAACCCTAAACAATGCTTCAAGCTTCGGAGCAGGCCCGAGCTCCCGTGCCAAGGCTAAGGCCTCCTAAGTCCATAATTGGGTTAAGGGTTTAGGGTTTAGGGTTTAGGGATGACTGAAGATCTTTGCCCCAAGGCTATATCAAAAGTGGGGAGCCGAGGCTGCCACACATGCTCGAGAGTTTTGGGTTGAGCATCGTGCAGCCCTATTTCATCATGCTGGGTCGGGGGGGAAGGGTAATGTATGTTTCGTCTTTACTGAAATTGGGGCCTTCTAAGAAAGCTCTTTCCAATCCTTGCATGTTAAGTTTGATGCTGATCCACACCTCTAAATAAACCTATCTTCTTCCTGGACAGAAAGAAGATCCCCCCCCCCCGCATCTTAAAGGAAAACTGATATGACAAGGACCATGCACAACTACAGGTGAATCCCTACACCCGGCAGTTCCTTCTCCAAAACATTCCCTACGGCCCTATGGGATTCTTAATATGGATTCACAGCGTGTCTTCGTAATCCTCTTATCGCATCCATGTACGATGAGGTCTCTTAGGGCTTCCCTGTTTTGAGAAGGCCCAATGTGGTCAACCTCAGGTGTGGGCCTCATTAACGTGGACACCTTCAGCTGGCTTACCGAAGCAGCGATGCAAGAGGTGGCAGTGCTAATACATGGTGACGGTGCCAGCAGTTGATAGCAACATCAAAAATCCCAGCAATGAACAGAGAGTTTTCCATGACGGAATGAGCCTGCCTGATGCGAATCGTGCTGAGCCAGCATGTTTCCAACGGGTTCAGGTATGTCAAGTCATGCAGAGGTTCTTGCTTCAACCGCATTATTGTCGGTGAAGTTGCTGTATTTAGTGTAAACTTCTCAAGATGTTGCTGGTGATGATGGTGATGATGCTTTCTGAGCTATCCTGTGCGACTGTGGTTTTCATGATGATGATGATGACGATGATGATGATGATGATGATGATGACGATGACGATGATGATGATGATGATGATGATGATCATCGTCATCATCATTATCGTTATCATCACCGTCATCGACATCACCATCATCATCGTCAGCATCAGCATCATCAGCAAAGGGTCAGCTAGTCCCGATCCCTGTCACGCCGGACCCAACGGCACCTTGACTTTCACACGGAGTTTACATTCAATATGATGTTGCGCTGTGGTCTCCCTTCTCTTGGCTGCCAGGCAACTTTTTCTGAGGGCTACATCACAGTCCTGTCCTTACTACGTTTCTTTGGGCAACTGCACCGTTTCTCATACGTCGGAAGCGGCAGCACAGGCAAAGATTCAGGATGTCCCGCGGAGTCCCTAAACTCCAAACATCCCGCAAAGACTCCCAACATGAGCTATAGTCTAACATCCTCAAAGCAGGTAAAAGGGGGTTATATAGGAGATTATATGGGGGGGGTGTTTTAGGGCTTATTGAGCGGGATACTAGGAGTTTAGACTATAGCTCAAATGGATCCGAATTTACAGGAGCCTACTTACAATAGCCTTCTGTCGTCCTATAGCTGTGACCCAAGACCGGGGAAATTCTGAGGCCATGCACTGGAGTTTGACCCAGTTCACTCCGGCCACTAACAACATCGGACCCGCAGCTCGTCCGCTTGTGGGGGTGCTACTTGCTGGGTTGGGATGTGGAGTGCATGGCAACAGTGGAATAAACCTTAAACCCTAAATAGTAGTTTCCATTTTCTTTTCCATTATCCCAAATAATATAACTCCAATATTATACCCTATATAACCCCTATTAGGGTAGTTTCCATTTTCTTTTCCATGATCCCAATCAGCATTCCAGGGTCCTGATTGGGGAGGAAACTACCATCATAGGGGTTATATAGGGGTATAATATTGGGGTTATATTGGGATAATGGAAGATAAAATGGAAACTACTATTTGGGGTTTAGGGCAGCTTGCAGGAAGGACTTGAGCTTTTCCATGACGCTCAGTGGCACTTCGCCAAGGACCTAGCTGAGCAGTTTCGCGTAAGATGTAAGGAGTGTGACATCCGAGGTGAACTATTCGGAGAGGACACCGGATGCTGCCCACGCCGTTTAGATCATTCGCGCTCTGCGCCTCTCATGGCTATTTGAAATATTAATCCGCTCATACTAGAGGCTGATTGCCGAAACCCAATCCCTGTGCCCTAAATCATATGAATACCATTAATAGTCATGCTATTATTACCAACACTATGAACAGTCATATTATTCATACTAAGAATAGTAATGCTAACATCAAACAGACAAAGCCAGTGCTTCCCTCGCTTTTCCAGGACGTTTGCGGTTTTTGTCATCCTCTTGGCCATGGGAGTGTTTTCATCCTTCGTCAGCTCCTTGTCGGTAAAGAGCTATACTCTAAACCCTAAACCCCCATTATAGGGTTTAGAGTTTGGGGTCTAAACTCCTAAAATCCCCTTTAAAAACCCCCGTAATGCTCCCCTAAATAACCCCCTTTAAGGAGTTTAGACTATAGCTCAAAGGCCACTGTCCACAGCTCTTTCTTTCAGGCAGCTTACGGTCATCGATTATATGACTGCACCTACGTTTAAGTTTTTGGGAGTACCAAATTGGGGCCCGAATTTTTCAGAAATACCCTTGTTTAGGGCGTTTAGGGTTTTGTAATCATTGCTTTTGGTTTCAGTTCGTTTAGAGTTGTTTTTGCCGGGACACCCAGGCAGGTTCTACCTGGCCTGGGGGTGTAGGAAAGGAGGTTCCATGTTGTGCCAGTGTCAGTGCGAAATAGGAGCACGAGGCACTTGCAGCATGCAAGTTTTTCTGTAGCGGTACATTGGACAACAAGATACTTTGTGTTCGTACATTGACCTTTCCTTTGCTATCACGTCCCAGACTCATTTTGCTCCTAGCTCACCAGGATAGCGAATAGAGCTGTCTTGTGGGACGCGCCTGTCTGTCCAACATGCCACGCCCAAAACGCATGTCTCGAATTCTGTCTGTAATGTAGCCCTTCAATATGATGAGGGGCTGCAGAGGGATTTCAAATTGTGCCAGCGCCTCACATCTATGATGTAGAGCTAACGGTGACAGCTTTTTTCAAAGATAGGTCCCCCTAAGGGTTTCTGTCATGGATCACGCCTTCTTAGATGTGGGGATTCTAATTTCGATGAAAGCTCAAGTGGATTTTTCTTTCCACCAAGACCTTTCTCTGCTAGCAGCCACATTTTATATCCAACAGCATACCGGTCATGATCATCTCTGTGGAAGGCAGATGGTGCTTACAGTCACTTCTGCGATCAGAGAGTCTAGCCACAGGGTGTAAGGCTTTCGTTAGCTTTCGCTTCTTCTTTGCTTCTTGGCTTTTAGCACCCACGTATGGCAGGGTGTCAAGAGGGCGGCCAGTACTTTCCGAAAAGTTCAGATTATTCTGTTCCAACATGCTGGGGCCCTGCTCAAAAAATACACGAATACTATAATCCATATCATGGATCCCTAGCTTCTGGACCTTCTCCACCACATATGCCCAAAACAACGCACCAGTGACACCGCAAATCCCAAACCTCAAGCCCTAAGCGGCCAGGTTCCATCACCAGCGCGGTGAACTCGTTGCGGGCTGTACGAATGGAGCAGATCAAGCAGGACGATGAACAATAAGCAACATTATTACTGCTGGTGCTACTGCTGCTGGTACTGCGGCTACTGCTACTGCAACTGGTGCTGGTGCTGCTGCTGCTACTAGTAGTAGTCGCGGTCGTCGTCCACGTTGGCGATGTTGGGTGGTGGTGGTGGTGGTGGTGGTGGTGGTGGTGGTGGTGGTGGTGGTGGTGGTGGTGGGGCGGTGCTGGTGGCGGTGCTGGTGTTGTTGGTGGCGGTGGTGGTGGGTCGTGGGGGTGGTGGCGGGGGTGGTGGCGGTTGTGGTGGTGGTGGTGGTGGTGGTTCTGATGTTGTAGCAGTAGTAGTAGTGCTGCTGCTGCTACGACTACGACTATTACTGCTACCGCTACAGGTACTAGTTGTGCTTGTGGTACAAAACTCACAGTACTCCTACTACTTCTAGTCCTGTAGTACTTGTAGTACTTTTGCTCGTGCTCGCAGAGCATTGTGGTGGTGGCAAGTAGTACTAGTAGAATTATTTCCAATGATTGTATTACTTCTACTGACTTTTTGCCACATCTACTCGCGTTCTACTAGTACTAGTGGTAGTAGTAGTA
>CAJNIZ010017569.1:4628-19360 GCA_905231905.1 Symbiodinium pilosum
TAGTCCTTGTTGTAGGGACCCCCAAGAAGGTACCCCTAAGTTTGGGAAACCACAAAATCCCTATACACCCTATATAATACCACTTTCCATTTAATTTTCCATTTTCTGTTGCATTTGATTCTCCATTATGAGGGGATTACCCTAATATTACCGCAATGGCTACCCCCACGTTCGGCTAGTTACAGTGGCTGATGTTCTTCTATACGCGCACGAAGTGTTGTATGGCACAACATGCACCCAAAGCGGACGTCTAGGTCCAACGCATGAGAGCCCTGCGTTTTGGCCTGTCTTCACCGTTTTTAGACTACACACTTCAAGAACCATCTGCCAATTATTTCCATTCCAACATGAAACCATGGCAATGCAGCACATTCGCTAATTTAGTTTCCAACCACGCACCCTCTTTTCCGACCTTCGGAGAACCCCTACCGCAAAGCACCAGGGTTGAAGGTTTTGGACACCAACTCCTAAAAAACCCTAAACCCTGATCCCTAAAAACCCTACACCCTAAAAACCCTAAACCCTAGAACCCTCAGGCTGACATAGATACTTCAAGTCCATACGCCAGCGATGGCCCACGATGTGCAGCCGCCTGGGAGATAGCGCTGTGCCGCAGCCCACGCATTGGCAATGGAGCATGCAATCCACCACTGTGTCGGAAAGGTCGAAAAAACCTTCTGACTTCTTGGAAGAAGAATGCCCTAGCCTTTGGAATTTTCTTGGCGCAAAGGACTCGCAATAAACAAAGGGAAAACACTTACAAGCAACAACAAATCGGACAAAGTCTTATGGGACTAACAGCATCATCAACGAAAGCTTCCCAGGCCTTCGCGGCGGGGACATGCTGAACAGTCTCCCATCACCCTTGCCATCGCCTCCTCTGTCTGAACATCCAGGACGACGACCTAGCAGATGCAAAACATCCCGAGGGAACTAGACACTGTAAATGTAACAGCACTTACAAGCAACAGGCATAGGATCCAGGAAGGGCATACCAAAGTTCGGGGGAATGCTGAAGGACTCGCCAAAATCAAAACGCCCACCTGCGTGTAGTGGTTCTCGGCTGCATACTGAACAGCCTTGTTCACGGAGTTGAACTCAATATCAAGACCCTGCAGGTGCTGATCCTGAAGAACGTATGAGCCCATGAACTCATGATCTCCATGGTGGAGCTTCACGTTGCGGAAGCCGTTCTCGACTGCTCGCGCCTGAAACAGGTCTCCAGGGTGCCCACGCGGGCGAAACCGTGGAAGACAAATGGACCGCATGAGCTCCATGGCCTGTGCTTTACTTGGACCAGATTCGCCGTAACTCCACAGCCGCAGCCCAGGAGGTCCAAACGGCTCCCAACGCGAGGACTGTGCATCAGCAAAGGCACAGACTATCAAGGTCGGGCCAGCGCCAAAGGCGTGCGGCCGTAGGGGCTCCACCACATCCGCGGACCTGGACGAGCAGCAGCCCATTCGCCTTTGTCCATCGTCCAATGCTGGCCACCTCCGCCTGGTCTGCCGTGTCATGGGGATGACGGGCTTCTGGGCTCCTTGACCTTGCCTGCGTGCTTTGAGCCCAGCTACTTGCTCAAAATCTGCATGATGTGCGGACGTCCATGGAATTCATGCTGATGTGCAGAGATGTTCTGCTATGCCGGCACCGGGGACCATCCTTTTTGATTGTGCAGCCGACGCTTCGGGTAGCTGATTGCCACCCCGGAGGACACTGAGGCATCTTTGATGGGTTCACTGAAAGGCTTTTTGTGATATCTGGGATGTTCGGAGTTGACAAAGATCAACATGCTAAAACTGAAGCGGCTGGAACACCTCTGAGGACATCCTCCGCCGTAGGACCTATAGCCAAAAAACGTTGACGAACCCTGATGAATCGACGTGGGCATTCTCTAGCCCTAAACCCTAAACCTTAAACCCTATACACCTTAAGTCCTCGGCCCTACGTCCTAAACTGTTACCCCGGACCATGGGCAGTCTCGATTCTTTTTTCAACCTTGCAGAAGCGCTCCGAATGGCGCAGGATGGAGGAAGGCCTTCATCCGATAAAAACCTAGGGACCCACATAATTCAAGTTTCCCAAAGGGTTTAGGGTTTATGGCTTGGGGGAACCAATCATCAGGATTCTAACATTTTGGAGTTGATGGTGGGATCCCGCATTTATGGATTTATGGCAACTGCACTTTCGGAGGCATAATGCAATTAGGGATCCTAGTTGGTGCATATCTTGATCCGTCCTGTTGTCTGAAGGTTCATGGCTAGTTATATGTGGGCTAGAAGTCCCCTAGATGTGGGGCTCAGCTATAATGACTATAATGATCTATAATGGCTGTCCTACTTATGTAGACCCTAAGCCCTTTAACCCGAAACCCTATATGACCTCCAAACCTGTAAGTCCTAAACGCTAAATCAACCCAAAATCCTGGAGCTTACATAGAACTACCCATCTACTCGCTGTCAGAGTGTAACTTAAAGAGCGCGTGCCCGCAACATCAGCGACTTCTTCGTCCGCTTGGCATGGCTCCTTCGCAGGGAAGCGCTCAGGGCTTAGAGTTTAGGGGTTTAGGGCTTGGGGTTCCGCGACCTGCAGAATCCAATCCACATAACTCCTTCGCACTTAATCCTGATATGAGACATGTCTGCCACTGCTCTCTCTCTCTCTATATATATATATAGGAACATAGATATATATACATACATACACATGCATATGTATAGATCATGCACCTTTATAGATGTATATTATATGCATAAATACAGGCAGCTGTAATTACATTCGATTGTAAATGAACAGAGAACCACGAACAAGGATCCGTAATCCTCTTCCTGAGCTAAACTGCACCAAGCACTTTGCTTATGTCAAGGCATAGGGGTGTTTTTGAACTTCTCCAAAACAGTGGAGCTTCAGGGCGGGCATTACCCGGCGGGTACCCTCATGTAAGGCCTACACAGGCATCATTTTGGGATGCTGGAGGTATGAGGGTATGCAAGGCTTCTATGGGGGAAGCTCGGGGGGAAGCTAGATGCCTGAACAATACTCAGACCAGCTCTTACGACCCCAAGCCTCGTACATCTACGGCAGGGAAGTACCTGTGAATCATGAGCTGTGCGCGGGACGACCGTACCTTAAAGTTTGAAGTCAATCACAGGCATTTAATGATGGCTCGTTTGCGCAGACAACCCCTCAAAAGCTCCGCTGCTTGCCATGTTAGAGATATGACAAGGCATTAGCAGTCAAGGCATGTTCCGAAGTTACAGTCTTGTGGGGTCTCTGGGTCTCCTCGAGACCCCGGTAGAATTGGCTCCAAAAAGGACCCCCCAACACACTCATGGTAAGACCCCTAGACAAGCACCACCATGGCGCAAGGAAAAAAACCGCCCTTCTTTGTGTGGATCGGATCAATCATCGGCATGTGCAAAAAATGTTACGGCGATGCTTCGAAATTGGGTCCCAAAAAGGGGCCTCTACTTTATGGAAACCCTCTCACCCCAAACCCATTAAGTTAAGTCCCTATATGAAGCTCATTCGTATATATATATATAATATCTGTGTGTGTGTGAGTTGACATCCCTTTTAGAGGGTACCCCTGCCCCCACTTTACGACGCCCCCCTAGCACCGTTTCATCGTTTCAGAGTCCACCAGGACTCCCGTAAAATCCCCTGACCATCGCTAATATTCTCTGAACCCTCCAGCAGGGTTTAGGGTCTAGTGTTGTAGGGATTTGTGGGCTTGTAGGTTCAGGTTACATACGAATCCCTTTACTACTGATATGTGGCTCATCTAATCCCTCTATCGAAGCTGCACACTGCGCACGTGGCGCACGAGCGAACACTTTGGGGTCGCTCTCGTTGCTCCTGGGACCATCTAGGAGTCTCTGGGGTTTGGCAAAGTGACTGTCTATCCCTCAACCCTAAACCAGACATCCTTGCGTAAATCCTGCGAAAGCCGACAATCGAAATGGCATGGAGTTATAATGGGTGCTGAAAGCATCCCTATTATTTTCCTCTGCGACGTGTTTCAAACCGCCGAAACCTTCACCCAAAAACAAAAAAGACGCTGGTTTAGGCTTTGGGTTTAGGGTTATAGTCCGCCTTAAGTGTATATAGGGATCATCTTATGATATACCCAAAGCCATATCTACTTGAGGGAGACTATCAAGGTTTAGGGCTTACCATAAGCCCGCAACTCGACATGGAAACTAAATCCTGTACAGTAGTCGGCCTTGTGGCTCACATGGCCAGATATGGGGGGGGGTTTAGGGTTTAGGGTTTAGGATTAAGGGTTTTAGGGTTTAGGATTTAGGGTTGAGGATTTAGGGTTTAAGGTTTAGGGCTTAGGGTTCTGGAACCCCATGCAAGACTGCGAAATCTAATCTGTAGAGACTCGTAGTTAAGCCACTTCATTCCAAAAAATCCGATTGCCACCTAATTGCAAACCAAAATCCCCAACCCTAAACCCTAAACCCTAAACCCAAAATCTCCAACCCCCAGGCCTAAACCCTAAATGCTACAAATGCTACTGGATCCGAACCGCGAGTAGCTGCTACGGCGTCTCAGTAAAGGGTGCCATGTGAGCTGTAGCCTAAGCTCCTTAAAGGGAGTTATATAAGGTTTAGAGTGTAGGATCTAAACTCCTTAATGATGGTTATTATACTGGGGAATGTAGAGGGGAGTATTTTTAGGGTTAAACAGGCGGACACTAGGAGTTTACATAGACTGTAGCCCATGTCATTTCCCACAGGATCCTTTTAACCTGAACCCTCTGGCAAAGCCTAAGCGCGAGCGCCTTATAGCCCTAAGCTCTTGAAGAAATCGAAGCTCTTCAATCCCATACCTTCAAATGAGTTCCTGGTCTTGCGCGCTTGGAGGACGCCGCTTAGAGCGTGGAGTGGGCACTGGGACGGAGATGTCCTGCCCGAGAAATATGACTGAACTTCTTGAAAAAGAGGCACCCATTCAAGGTCTAGGGTCAATGGGCGTACGGATTTTGGTTTGGCATGAGGTGTTTATGAGACTGGGGTGGACTCGAGGTTGCTTGAAGGTGAGGGGTGTAAGGTGTAGATAAACATCTTTTCTGAATATACATGGGCTAGAGACGCCTAAGCGATTTCAAGAGGGTATTGGGGACTGATTAGGCTACAAGAAAACACAGGTAGACAGCTCTAGTGACCATTCAGAATGTGTCTTTGTATTTGGGGATCAGTTCGGAGTCAAGGCTGGAGGGGCTCTGGATTCTGGATTCGAGAGTAGAGCAGTACTAAACAAGATCAACAACAGCCATCACCCTTTAAGAAGCCTGAGGTCGAACAAATGTATCTGCAACGCTGTCAACAATGATAACGACTGTAAGTCAGTAATTGCAATAATCGATGAGAACCCTAAACCGTAGCAGCAACATCAGCAGCAGCAGCAGCAGCACCAGGTGTTGTCGTCGCCTTTGTTGTTACAAGTCCTGCTAAGGTTGCCGGAAGCCCTACAATATCCTACAAAGACAGAAGTATCATCTGGGTTGCTGTTAAAGGAACTTCAAATAAGCTACCACAATACCGGAAGATAGTAAGTAATGGGACTTCCTTGTTATGGTAACTTTATCTAAGTTCCCTAACAGCAACCCAGTCATACTTCGAGCCTTCCGGGGAGTGCCCGTCTTCTCCATCCACCGTAGTTTGCTATCTCCGCCCTCTTTAGGGTTGAGGGTTGAGTGTTTAGCAGTCCAGACTCCTGTTGCAGCGATTTGTGCAAGATGGCTTGCGTTGCTTTTCAGACGTCCCTGTCGCTGTTTACGCAAAAAACCGCACAAACCCCTAACCCTAAACCCATAAGTATTGCCTGTATCGAAAACATGAGACAGGACTATCCCTGGGGATCCAAGTATGTAGATAATGCCTACTTTGTTCCCTAAAGTCTGTAAGTATTACCTGCTTTGGGCTTTTTGTATCATTAGCATCTTGATTTACTTTGGGCTGTCATTTTTTACGATTTCACGACCCCCCTTTGCAAGGCTTGTGGCTGCGATGCCCGCTCCCAACCAAAACATATCTACCCATCTAGTGATTGTCGCTTAGGATCCCCCTACATACATCAGCTTTAACCTGTGTACCCCCTTTAGTGGGACTTAGAGCTTCCATTTCATGCTCGATTTTTCTGGATTGTCCATCATTTTGGCAGCAATATACTATCCATACATACACCCCCTTTAAAGCCACGCCAATGTCAAAGTGACCCCTTATCCGTAAACCCTAAACCTTGAGGCTCTACAGACAGACATCCCGCCTGGCTTTGAACCAGCTTTCGTGGCGGAGCTCTCGTGCACTCCTGAGGGGACTCCTGCGAACACAATTTGGGCTTTAGGCTTATAGGGATATGTACGGTTCCTTAAAGAGGTTATAGGGATTATAGGGATATATAGCATCCTTTAAATAGGTTATAGGGATCATAGGGATATATGGGATCTTTTAAAGAGGTTATAGCGATTATAAGGGTATTTAGGGTCCTTTAAAGAGGTTACAGGGTCATATAGGGTCCTTTAAAGAAGTTGTAGGTTGTAGGGCTTGTAGGGATGCAGTGGGTGCTTTAGAGGTTATAAGGCTCATAGGGATTTACAAGGTCCTTTAAAGAGTTCTAGGGTTCATAGCATTTTCTAAAGAGGTTATAGGGCTTGTTAGGATTCATAGGGTCCTTTTAAACATGTTATAGGGATTGTAGGGGTTTATAGGGTCCTTTAAAGAGGCTATAGGGCCTACAGGGGTATATAGGGTCCTTTAAAGAGGTTGGAGAGATCATAGGGATATGTAGCTTGCAAAGTTTGAGGTGTAGGGTCCATGTTGCGGACCCAACCACCGGACAGGACCAAAGCTTGCAGGCAATAGTCCTGCAGAAATGGTGTACTGGGGTTTAGTTTGTAGGGGTACAAGAATATGTGTATATCCTTGTTGGTGTTCATGTTTCTATGTAGACATATGAGGAGGTAAAACCATAGTAGCTTCCAGTTTCTTTTCCATTATCCCTATATAAGCCCTATATAACATACTATAGTAGCTTCAATTGTTTTCCATTATCCCCAGATAGTATGAGTCCGACGGACCTTGCCAGCGAGCCAGCCGGATTCGGCAACAACCATTTGCCGAAGAAGAGGCAATGGCTGCGTGTCTGCAACCTTGGAGGGCTTGAAACAGGGTTTAGGGTTTAGGGCTTAGGGTTTAAACAGCAGGGAGAAGGTAAGAACAATGGGAGGGTTTGGGGTTTTAGGGTTAGGGTTTAGGGCCATTTTGGGTCTAGGGTTTAGGGTTAACAACAATGGCCGCAATGGCCAATAACATGAACCCAAGTGGAAAGACAAGTCACACAACAGCTAGTAACAAGACCTGCGCTCTGAGTGCAATTACTCAGAATAGGCTTAATCGTAGACTCAGACATCTAGGGTTGTAAGTTGCAGGTTGTAAGTAGATATTCCACCTTAAGTAGATAGAATATGGCTTTGGGTATACTATAACAAGATCCCCATATACCTCATATTCTATCTACTTAAGCGGGACTATAGCCAGAACCTTTAGGTTCTTGCGGTGGTTATAACTGGAGTATTCTCCTAGTGACGGCGGACAGAAACGACATAGCATCCCGAATGTTGTGCAAGATTGCCCCCATCCACGGTAGCGTGCAAGCCCTAGCTATGATAAATTATAGGATTTTTATAGTGTACCATGGTATATTACAGTGTATTATCGTATGTTATGGTATATCATAGTATACTATAGAAATATACTATAATGTATTATCGTACAGTATAGCATATTTTACTATAGTAATTATACTATACTGTATTATGGGGTTAGATGAGTCATCAAACTGGGGCGCCATGCCTTCCAAGTTTACATCCTCCTGAAACCTTCAGTCCCAAATGACACTAAACCCTAAACCCTATGAGCCCTAGAACCTAGACAAAATGAACGCACGGTGCGGGCTGGCAGCAGGTTCGGCATCTGTTGCAGGAGCCGCTCCAGTGCATCCCTGCCGTAGCGCTGGATAATGCTCTTGCCCGTACTGGGCTGCTGGTTTAGGGTTTAGGGTTTAGGGTAGGGAACGGAAACTACATGCTATATAGGGGCTATATAGGGATAATGGAAACATGGAAGCTGCTATTTAGGGTTTAGGGTGTAGGCTGGGTACTGCGCCCACCCTGTAACAGTCTATATTGAGGGTCATGCTATATATCTATATATCTATATGATGAATATTCTCCAACTGCTACAGAGTGGGGGCAGCGCCCTATGTACACTACATTACCATAGTAGGTTTGCACAAAATAGATCTACAGTAGACCCTCAACCCTAAACCCTGAATAGGAAGTCGGGTTTCCTGATTTTGTAAGTGAACTAGTTCAAGTTCCTTACCGGCAGCCGAGTACGGAACCCCCAACATGGTCCGAGTTGCCGAGTTCCCTAAGCCCAAAAAAAGTCGCAAGTCTATATGAGCTATAGTCTAAACTCCTAGTATCCCCCTTAATAAGCCCTATGATACTCCCCTACATAATCCGCATATAATTTAGGCTATAGCTCATATTATGATAGCAGGCAAAGGACCTCGACACTTGTGAAACATAGTCACCCAGCTACGGTACTCCGCTTAACAAGGCCCAACATGTGGCGGGGAGGTATATTACGCGACAATATAGTGTTAGCTATGTTCAATAGGGGATATATGTAAACACAGCCTTCTGCTAGAACTTGTGTGCTTTCCTACCTGACCAAAACATGTTTGGCATCAGCGGGGGCGGTACAAAAGGCCTGACATTTTGAAAGCGTGGGGATTGATTGAAAACGGGTCATGGGCATTCTGTGGGGATTATTTGGCGGGGTAAGGAGGGGCCCTGGATCTTGAGTAAAGACTCTATGATGCCCCATACTCAACCACACAGCTGTCGATCAACGACAGTCTAGTGACACTCTTCCTTCGCCTTCGCCTGTGGGATTCTCAAAAGTATGGACCCCCTTTGGATGTTTTAAAACATGTGGGCAACCAATTTAAGAAATCGCCATACAAGTCTGAAGCATCGTGGTGAGACTTGGGTGAGACGGTTGCGGCTCCATAGAAGCCAATAAACGGGTTTCCGAAAACTTACAGATCTGCACGTGACGAAGGCAGCATGACAAGGGCAACAAGATTGGCTTTTCTGAGTCCTTTAAGCGATAGTAAGCCTCGGCAAATATGGGAGGTTTCCCAAAATCAGGGGTACCTTTCTGGGGGTCCCCATAATAAGGACTCTTGTATTTTGGAGTCTATATTGGGGTTCCTTTACTTAGGGAAATTACCATGTACAGCTGCATCTCGCAGGCTGCACTCATCTCAGAAATCGTCCAGCGAGATCATCTGCACCTCCCAGAATGGCTGGCATCAAATCGGTTTAGGGTTTAGGGCTTAAGATCTCTCCAACAAGCATGGCTTATTTGCCTGAACCCGAACCACTACGGTCTAAAGTGCTCTATGACCCATATGTTGGACCAAGTAGATGAAGGTTCAGCATTTTCCTAAACCTTAAACCCTAGACCCCAAATAGTAGTTTCCATGTTCTTTTCCATTATCCCTATATATGATCCCTATATGACCCGTATACTTACACCCTTCTCTTTCAGACCTTGGTCTGAAGTTGGTCTTAAGCGCAGCAGCTTCGGGTCCTACATGCCGAGCGGGCAATCTGAGACTCTGATCCTAAGACCTCAAACCCCCAATGGCCCTATTCCTTAAAGGATTTAGGCTTTAGGGTTTAGGGTAAACTCTAAATCCTGAGCCCTCAAACCTAAAACCCTAAGCCTGAATCCTCACCTTTCCCAAAACCATGGAAGCCCAAAAGGGCCCCTACAAAGACGACTCTCCTCCTGATGAACCAGAGCTATATAAGGTTTAGGGTTCAGGGTCTTAATTTCCGTTCCCCCAATAGGATACAAGATCACGAGGAACCCTCCAACAACCACTTAAAACCAGTAATGAAACCTCCATGTTTGTGCGGAGGAGGCTATTTCCCTGGACTCTACATGCTCCTGTATATGCCTACATACGCCTATGTTGGTGTGTGTATATATATATATGTATATAGAGTATATATCCCCATAAATCCCTAAGAGTAACTTCAACGTCCAATACTTCACCTCATCCGCGCCGAAGAGCTGAATGGTATCCCTGGCAGGTTGGAAATTTGCCAAGTTTAAGGTTGTATATTTACATGGGTGGTTGTCAAAAATATGGTCACCCAATACTTAGGGTACCCAAAAAGGGACCATAACTTTGACAACCACCTACATAAGCTTTGGAGATCATGCAGGCGACATATACCAACATATTTGGATATGTTGGGGTTTACCTGGAGGCACGCAAAGAACATGGACCCTAAACCCTTATTTGGGCGTAGGGTTTAGGGATAATGGAAGATCAAATGGACCCGGTTTGGGGTTTAGGGTTCAGATAAAATGGAACATGGAAGATGAAATGAAAACCCGGCCTGCATGGTGGAGTATAGAGAGCGGCATGGGTTATTTGGGTGGTCGAACTAAGTAAGAACTATTCTTCGTACAAAGCACTACGTAGAACCAAAAGGAGGACGCAAGCTTACTCTATACTGTGGCCTTACATTACCAGGTTTTGGAAAGCTATCAAGAATTATGGCTTCCTAAAAAATTCCTTATTCGCTTCTAGTGTAGTTGAATTCCTCTTATCCGAACACAAGGTCTGTAGACCTTTTGGATATTTTCGGGACAAGTCTTTTTCGGATTTATGGAAAATCCCCAAAAGAATGGCTTCCGCGTAGAGGGAATATGTCATGCAGAGATTAGATAGGGATTAGGTTCCTGTATTCCGTACTAAGAACCAGTATTTCCATTATCCTTATACAACCCAGATATATACCATATAATATTATGGTAGAATACAGTATAATATAGTAGAACGTTGTTATCATCACTGCACCCCTCTCAGGCAAAGGCCAGTCGGTCTGACTTCTGGGTAGACCTGCGCAATGGAGGTGCCACAAGTCGGAAGCTCAACACATTGCAGGCTCAGGACTCATACAGAGCTTATGTGAACCATAATCTAAACTCCTTACAGGGAGTTATATAGGGAATATATAGGGGACTACTACAGGGGACTTTAAGAAAGATATTAGGACTTGAGACTATAGCTTATATGAAATGTGTACTGTGTGGAGTTGATGATTTTACCTCTCTCTCCCCGCTTTTTGAGGTCCCTCCCGGCACTGAAACATGGATGCTTCCTCAGAAGTGGGGTAAGGCGGGCATGTCTAGGTGTTTAGGGTTTGGGGTTTAGGGTTTAGGGTTTTCCCTATATAACACTGAATTCCATTCGCTTTCCAGAGTCTCTTGCACTTGGTTCGCCTTGATTGCGGTTATCTCTCTCAATCCACCACCCTGACATTGACTGTCAAGTGGTCGCCGGGCAAAAGTTTGGCTGTAATTCTGACTATACGCATACACCCTGCCCTGGTTTCAATTAGACCGACAACGCCTCTTCACCCCCTCTAGAGCCCCTAAGACTATCGATTCACCCTCACACACCCAAAATCCTAAACCCTAAACTTCAAATGGTAAACTCAACCCCTACAACCCTAATGCTGCTTTGTAGACACACTCGAAAAACGGGCCTCCCCACTTTTGGAAACTCCTAATGCTCATGAACTACTACATACTACCAGTTTGTACGTTTTGTCATTTGCAGCAAATTTTCAATTATTGGGCCCAATGACTCCTCACTGTTGGAAACCCCCATGTGGATCCGTGCCTGAGTCGAAATCTCCCGCAGCCACCAGGCTGCCGTTGCTCAGTAGGAAAAGGCCTGGCTAAGTTGGGGGTTAGGATTACAAGGAGGGCTTTTAAAACCAAATAAATTTTGCAAGGAGGTAATCTCCACCTGTTGCTGCAATTCCTGTGGGTACCCCTCTTTTGCAACCGGCATGTGTGCTACAAGTTTACTGCCCAGGGCACGCGAGGTGGAACGCAGGGTATCCTCCGAAAAATCTGGCAGGGCCCAAGCCTGTCCTCAACCTTAATTAGGGTTTAGGGTTTAGGCTTTAAACATCCTTAAACCTTACTGGGGCTAAGTAGGGAATAAGGGAATGTAATATACGTAATAGGATGATATTCCCTCATTCCCCTCCTAAGAACCAGCCAGAAACCCTATAGCTATAGTCCCCCTTAAGTAGATAGTATATGGCTTCGAGTATATTGTAATAAGAGCCGCATATACCCCATATTCTATCTACTTAAGGGGGACTACAGACTCCAGATTCAAGTTTGGCCAGCAGTTCTGTAGTGATCCTTCGCCAGGATGCTGGTCACGCCTGTCAGCACCTCTCCCGCAAGTCTTTGGAATTTGGAGGGGCCGCCCCGACTTGGCTTTGCGAAGCCTCAGCCCCAGTTTTCTGTTCTTGGCTGGGATATAATTGGGATAGTTATATGGATGTGCGTCCTATAATAGCAGTTGCGGGACGACAGGGTTGGTTCATTCGAGGGATCAGGCTCCCGGAGCCTCAGGATTGTGGTATTGTTCAAGCCCGCAAACTCTTGACGCTATTCTGTCGCTTTATAAACCTGTTTGCATGGGGGTTTCCCAGAATTAGGGGTACTTTTGGGGGTCCTCATAATAAGGACTATAGTATTTGGGGGTCTTTCTAGGGTGCCCTTATTTAGGTAATCTACCATAGCGGAGTGGTTGTGTAAGATTTGAAAGCAGAGCTCCTGCGGGCAATAATAGGAAATTCAGAGTTAGGGTTTAGGGTTTAGGGTTATTATCCCCTATAATGGTAGGGTTTTGGGATTAGTGTTGTGCATCTTGTGATGGGCATCTTCTAGTGGAAACGCAAAATAGGATGGAAACTGCTATGTCATGGGATATAACCATTGGGGATATGTTCCGATAATGGAAAAGAAAGTGCAAACAGTTGAAGCCCTCCTTGATGGTCGTCCAGCGTGAGGGAACCCAGCCTGCGCTCAAATCCAACCTGTCCGAGCTCCACGCCAAACTTAATCGTAAACTCTAAACCCCCAGCCCGAGATCCTACACCCTAAGCCCTAAACCCGAAACCATAAACCCTAAGCCCTAAGCCTGACACTGACCTTCTTCCTCACAAGTGAAGCCACAAAACTCAAACCCTGGCTCTCGTCTGAACCACCTAGTCATCAGTAGAAACGCCGCCATCATGATGCTCCTGTTAACTCCGTAGGTATCTATACGCTGGTGTAAGGGAAACATGCCCCTACACTCTGCGCTACGTACGCAGGTCTCCATAGTATGGGAGATTCCAAAACTGGCGCGACCCCTCGCTTACCCCAATATACTATAGTCCGCATTATGTGCCCCAGAATGCTCCGAAAAAGGAGGCCTGAATCGGCGTGATTTTGTCAACCGTGGTCCTGGTCGAGGCTATTAGAAGGTAGCACCAAAGCTTGGTTAATGCGTTCAGGCAGTTTTGCGGGTATCCGCGCGGTGCTTCGGAACCCTTACGTCACTCTACCTGGAGCACCAGTAGAAGGAGCGTGGGGTATGGCCAAGGTGCAAAGTATGGGCTTCTCCTACGGGGCATAAGTCTGTATGCAGCCAGAAAACCTAGCATATGCCAACATGCACCACTTTGCACCCAATGCTATCATTGAACTCCAATCTAGGCACATACATACCCCCCGAGGTGATCCAGTTTAGGACATAATGGCGGACCCCAAATTAGGCCCTAAAGCGGTATAATCTTTAAGACAGAAACTCACAAAAAGGTACCCCTAACTCTGGGAAATGCCCCCATTTTGGGCATTAGGGTTTCAGGTTCAGGGCTGAGCGCTTTCGACTTTGTGTTACGGTCATGGGCTTGGGCTGTAGTCAGGTTTGAACCAAGTCGGTTACTGCGGACCCCATAACCAAACAACATTAAGGATCTCCTTTAGGCTTTCTAGGGTTTAGGGTTTAGGGTTTCTAGGGTTTAGGGCTCCATCTCTTCGTAACGTTTTCCCTTGACCCTAGACACACATTGGAGGCCTTGACTGCAGGGCTGAGGGGGGGACGCGCAATGCCTTTTTGGGCCTCTTCGTAGTGCAAACTCAAGTTATGTGATGTCCTACTATTGATGCTTCCAAGAACAGGCCATGCTTTCAAATCCCAATCCTCTATAGTCCTGAAATTGCGTATCAACAGTAAGGCGCCGCTCGCAACCTGCAAAAGCTAAGTACCCCAAACCCAACTGGAAACTCTACCTAGACCCGTATACCCTACCCCTTTCTGGGGCTCCAAACTTAATGTCTAGTATTTTGTGGATACAACACTAGGTATCCAAGAAGGTGGTAGGATAGAAGGGTCTAGGTAAGCCCCAAGCCCCAAATCCCCCTCCTGTCTCCCAGCTGACCATAGTGATTCCGGCCTGGACGGTCGGAGTTTCGGGTACCCTCTCGCAGGGACAACGGAAAAGTAAATGGAAGCTAGTACGATGGGTTATATAGGGGTCATATTAAGGTTATGTAGGGATAGTGGAAGCTACTATTTCTCCCTTTATCTGACTGAAGCCTTAGGTAGTTTGTAAAGCCCTTGTTCATGTTCATTTAGGGAGGGGCATCACTGTGTTTAGGGTTGACGGCTTCAGATTTGAGTCCAAGGGTTCTGGTCGAGTCAGGCATTTCTGAATCGTGAAAATCATGATAGCCCTGAAGGAGCTCCATACATGCCTCTAAACCCTAAACCTTAAA
>CAJNIZ010017569.1:19461-44837 GCA_905231905.1 Symbiodinium pilosum
CTGAACCCTAAGCCCCCTAAACCCAGCTCTCATCTCCTTGGAGTGCGAAAGACCTGCTGTCGGCATCTTGAAGCTTCAGGGCGATTGCTTCATGGGGCCACCCTACATGGAAAACCTTGCAACGTTAGCTGAGGGATCTATAGATCCCTGCCCTATAGGGCTGTCTTTACGGCCTTCCGCAGCTCAGAGCACAATCACCCCAGAAATACTTCAGAGTCTAGCCAAACTTTTCAGCTGGTGCATGGCCTACTGTCCACGCACTTCCATCTGTTCGGAGGAACACGCTGTGATGACCTCAGCTGACAGTCTGTCGCGTGGAGGTGTTTGAACAGTGCTCCTCATGCGCAGAGCTGTATCTTATGAACACTCCCAGGAAAATGCCTTTTCCCACGCAAATCTGATGTCGTAACATTTCAAAGGGATTGCTTGCTACAGAGAGGTAATCAGTCATGCCAGCTTTCTTTCAATGCAGTTACCGTACTCACAATGGCTCCAATCTCCCAGGTGCCAGGCCCTTAATCCCGAACCGGGAAGCCATAGAACCCTGAACCCCTTCAACCACTTGAAGTTCTCAGCCCTCAAGTCCAAGTGTGCTTGGAGCCAGGGTCATTCTGACTAAATACATCTGTATCTAAAACCCAACTGCGACCATATCAGGGGACATATGGGGCTCTTACTTGGATCAGAGATTCTAGGTTCTAGTATAACTCTAAACCCTAAAACCCTAATTGGGTACTACTTACCCTTGCGGAATGAGAGCGTGGCCAGCAGCTGCAATGGCTGAGACGTTCGAGAGCACCTGCAGTCAAGTTGCAGCAGCTTGTGGCTTCCTAGACCCTCCTCCTACCCTCTACTAGGGCCTAAGTACCTACTATTAGGGACCATATTTCCCTTATTTAGGGTACAAGGAGGGTCCTGGTTTATAGGGTGTTTACAGTTACGGGTTGAAGTCAAAATCGGGAACCGATTTGGGTTTACACCAGAAGCTTGCAGTTGCCGCTTTTTTCAATGTGCCCCATCGCTTTACAACGCTAAGGCCTGACCCGTCCTCACACAATTTCCTAGGTGCAAGCTTTGATAGTTGCTCATATGGCTTTTCGGGTCTGTAAGCATGCTAGCTACGTCCCCCTGACCCTCAAAGTAGACTTCGACGAGGGCTTAGGTCAGGTGTTGCACGTGAGGCTCTTGGATTTTATGGTCAAACCCTAAACCCTAAACCCTTATAGACTCGGAGCCTTGACTCCCCAAACCCAAATCCCCAAGCCCACCGGGACGATCCAGGACATGGTAAGCAACCCCTAAACCCTAAATCCTAAACCCTAGACCCTAAATCCAATCCTCAGCCCTAAGCCCTAAAATCCTAAAATCCTAAACCCTAAACCCTAAATCCTAAACCCTAAACCCTAGACCCTAAACCCTAAATCCAATCCTCAACCCTGAACCCTAAACTCTAAATCCTAAACCCTAAACCCTTAATCTAATCCTCAACCCTGAACCCTAAACCCTAAATCCTAAACCCTAAACCTTAAATGCAATCCTCAACCCTAAACCCTAAACCCTAAATCCTAAATCCTAGACCCTAAACCCTAAATGTTTCCGAGAGCTGAGGTTGACTGAGGCTGCCACGGAGACGGGCTTCCTCTTTGAGACCTGCTGGAGCTCCCCAAGTACTTAGGGCTTTGGATTTAGGATTTAGGGTTTTGATTTTAGGATTTAGGGTTTAGGATTTAGGGTTTAGGATTCAGGGTTCAGGGTTTAGGATCTGGGGGGTCTACAGGCTCGAGTATGCGAATGATTGCGTCCCAAAAGCTATAAATTAAACGGGTAGGTTTTTCTGACCCTAAATCCAAAACCCCAACACCCAAATCCTAAATCCTAGACCCTAAACGGATTGGTTTTGGTGAGGGGTTTTTAGGGTTTTAGAGCTTCAGGGTTTTGGGGTTCAGGGTTCCGGGGTTTCGGGGTCCTCGGGTTTGGGGTTTCAGGGCTTCGGGTTGAAAGGGTCTGGGGTATGGTCGGACTTCTGCCCTCTTGGGCGTAGTGCCCTTGATATCGCGCAAGGAAGACTTGCAAGCCCAGCCCCAAAGACATGTTCTAATTATGTCAGACCATTTCGAAAGAATCAACAAAGGTAGAAGCAAGGTGACGAGAACACGCATTCGTCTGGACGCTCCTTTTTGTTTACTTGTGTGCTCATGTTTACCATGTCTTTACACTTTCCGGCACTGTCAACGTTCAAAACATTTTCACTCCAACACACAACAAATCCATCCTCAGACGTGCGGTTGCAAAAGAGAAACATTCACCCTTGGTGTTACATTGTAGTTCAACTTTCTTTTTACCTTAGGTTCACTTCATCCACCTTTACCTTTCAGTTCTAGGATTTATAAGCACGAAAACACTGGCATCATAGCATACAGGACAGAAACAACTCAAGACCTGCAACCCATAGACATCTTCATTCACAACCCTAAGCCCTTGACCCCAAAGCCCCTAAACACCCGAAACCCTAAGCCCCAAACATCCTAAGCCGCAAGCCAGTCCCCAAAACTGAGGTCATAACGTACGAGTCATCTCCGAGTTGACCATATTTGTTGAGTCCCATTGCCTGGAAGAGCTTTTTAGGAATCATCACCTGAACCCCAAAGGTGTGTAGGGTAAGAAAATTTATGGTTGATCTTAAGGGGTTTGGGGCAAACATTTTCTTTCCCAACTTTTGTCATCCATGTGGAGTTTTAGGTTGAGATGGAAGGTTTAAGCGTAGAGGTCTAGGTTTTAGAGTTCCAGTTTTAGGCAGTTTACGGTTAAGACAAATTAGTTTGGGTTAAGGGGGCTCCACATCTCAGGACTTCCTAAGAACCCTAAACTCTAAACCCTACACCGTAAACTCCCTGGTGCCTCCTTATCCTATCAAGGAGCAGCCCACACAAGGCTCCTGTCAGAGCCGCCGGAAGAGATGCGCGGGTCTCCAAAAATTAGGGTTTAGGGCTTAGGGTCGGTCCCCTCCTGGGAGTCCCTATAACAAGGATTACATGATTTCTTCGCGTATATACGGAGGATTCCTCTTTCTGAGAATGCTCATATGAATCTCAGCAAAAGGCACAATCTCGAAGCGGGTCTCAAAACTTTGGAACCTCTCATGCGTCTTTCCCAACACCGTGTCACCCCTTCCAGCCCCCCCAAGAAAGGAGGATCTTCATTCGACGTACGCATTAAGTTTGGGACCTCCAGGTTTGGAGACCTCAGCCCTAAACCCTCAAACCTAAACCGTCAACCCCCAACCCTAAAGTTTGGTCCCGAAACCCGCAACCTTAATTAATCCCTAAACCTTCAACTCCAAACCCTCAACCCTCAACCTTGACTCCTCAACCCTAAACCCTAATCCCGACATCCTCAACCCTAAACCCTAATGGTAGATTTCATGTTCTTTCCATTATCCTTATATTACCCCCTATATAACCCCTATACTACCCCTGCACCTATATTACCCCATGTTTTCGAGGCGGCCTGCGCAACGCCGTCGCTTCGTAGTAGCAAACTATGATAGCCGCCACCGCTGACTGCTTGGATGCTTTTGGTGATCAGCCTTGTTTCGGGCTGACTTTCCCGCAAGCTAACATGAAAACCCATATAGCCTCATTGGATGGGACTGTAGTCTCTAGGAGGCCCTTCTTGGGCTTCCGTGTTGATTGGCGGGAGGATAAGGTTCATGAGTGGATGATGGAAAATAAAACGGAAAAGAACATGGAAAATGGAACGCAAATTGAGATCATATATGTATGACTTTAAGGTTTAGGGGCCACTTGGAGGGTCAGAGGGGGCGTTGTAAGTATACTTATGACCCCTATAATAAGTAGTTACCCAATCAGTGATTAAGCTACTAAGTCTCCCTGACCCTCCAAGTGGGTAACCTCAAGCGAAGACCCGAGTGTAGGGGCTAAGAGAATTGGATTGGGGCTTGGGGGAATGTTGGATACTACTCTAGAACACTAAAATGAAAAAGGGATATAGGAGCAGAATACTCTTCACGCTTGACGCTTCTGTATGATTTGACTTTCACTTTCAGGCTGTATAGTGGCTTGGATTTGCACCCGCCCATTACCGCTTAAAGCCTTTCTTGTCCCCAGGTAGAAAGCTGTGAGCGAAGCAATAGCAAAGCCCTACCTCATATCAAACATGGATGTTTCTCAACGTTTCTCTTATTTCCCATCCTGCATGGAGGACTCCTTCAATCCCTTTGTAATCCCCATATATGCTTGGGTCCCTCTTGGACCCCTGATTCGAGCAGCTCCTAGATGAATCGCAGTGAACTGAGGCCCTGGCATCGGGAATCTTCGAGTTACCCTGGCTCATGCAGCATTTCCCAAGCCCTAAGCCCTAAACCCCCAACCACTGAAACCCAGACCCCCAAACCCCTAAACCCTAAAACCCAAACCCCTAAACCTTAAACCCCTAAGCCCCTAAACCCTAAACCCCTAAACCCATGGCTGGGGATGGTTATTGGGAGATCCAGCAATAAAGGGCCCCTTCTATAAGTACAAGAATGGTCGTTCCATGGTAACGACCCCCCCCCATCCAAAAAAAAGAAGAAAAGGACACCTGATGCTCGGAAACCTTTTTGTCATGCAAGACTCATGCAAGCATGGGCAAGTTTTTTGTAATGAGGTCTTTAGGTCTGACCATGTGTCACAATGATTCCAACATCATGCTGACATTCCTTCTTGCTATGCTTTCTTCAGGGCATAGATTGAACGGCTGCTGCTGATGCTGCTATTCCTAGAGTGAAGCGTAGCGGCTCCTGGTACAGAGTCTGGCCCTTGGGGTGTTTGGGGCGTTGAGTACCGGAATCGCTGAAAACATAGAGCAAGGTTGTGAATACGCAGCCTCTCCCATATAGAGTCCCCCTTAAGTAGATAGAATATAGGGTATATGGGGGTCTTATTCTAACACACCCAAAGCCATATTCTATCTACTGAAGGGACTATAGGATTCCAGAAGGCTTGGTGGATGACTCAAATCTGTTGTTATCTGCATAGAACGGCCCCTTTGCCAAGGGGCTTTAAACCTGTAGCCCATGTTTTGTAGCTTTATCCTCGGCAGCTGACTTCCTGTTTTTGAAGGTTGTTGGAAAGTCAAGCTATGTTATGGTCTTGGGTTTGAAGATTAGAGCTTTTGGAGTTGCACTGGGGCGAACTTCGCGCAAATCCACGTGGACACCGCCCTCACGATAATCTGTGAAACTGAAGACAGAGAGCTAACCCTACAAGCATCAACCCTAAACCTTGGATTTCTTTCTATCCGAAGCCCTTACATCGCAAGACAAACCCCATACTCCTTATTTCCATTCAACCTTCCATGTTCTTTTCCATGTACTTCTCATTAAACCCTAAACCCTAAACCTTGGTTATAGCATCCCTAGACCTTGTAAATAAAGCCGCTCTCCTATATTGCTCCCTGACACCTACTATTTCTTATATGAACGTATATGACCTTACATAACCCTATGCAAGCCCAAGAAGCCACAGAACTTTATATACAATATAAAGCTTACATAGCCCCGCATACTTTTCGAAATACTGTTTGTAATCCCGTAGACCCTAATCTCGAATCCCTAAACTTTATATTGTTCCCTGGATGGCCCTACAGGCCCCTAAACCGACCGTAGGCCCGAACTCCCTAAATGGCCCTACATATTTACCTAAACCTTAAACCCCACACCCCAACCCCTTAAATAACCAAACATACCCTAAACCCTGAACCTAAGCCCCATATAACATACAACCCTAAATCCTACATAACCCTAAACCCTTAACCCTACACCCCTAAAACCCTGAACTCTCATTTTTTCCATTCCATGGCCCACTCAGGCCTGGTCCCTTCCCCAAGCTGTCCAAAGTCGTTTCTCCCGCAAGCAAAGACGACCTCAGGGTGGGTGTATGTAGGGGTTATAGTCCTAGATAGAATATGGGGTTTAGGGTTATAGTCCCCCTTAAGTAGATAGTGTAGGGTTAGGTTTAGAGTTCCCCTTATGTAGATATTGCTACACATGATCATCGAAATTTGGCATGTTATGTATTGTATACCTGATTTCAGTGTCCCGCCAGATAGAGATTAGCAGCAAATCTCCTGTTGCAATACGTCATACGTCATGCTGACAAAATTCTGGGGTTGGGGTTGGCCCTCCTGAACCCTAAACCCTGAATCCTGCATTAAACACTTGATCCCCTAAGGCGGGTGTTCAGGTCTTCAAGTGTCAGCTTCGCATTTGGGGAGTTCTGAAAATGGGGGCCCTTCGGGACCTCAGGATATGTGGAGAATACAAAGGGATTACTGCAGGGGTCTTGAATCTCTTCAGGGACATTGCAATGCTTACTTTGTGAACCGTCCCTCTTTGTGCGGCTGAAGGCACCGGGCTCAAGTTTTCGTGGAGGGTTCCAGAGGTTTCAATAGGAGCTCCCGAATTCGGGATCTTGCCATCTGACAATACATGGGGGAGAGCTCCAACTATTGAAGTCTTTTCTGCTCACGTCTGAATCTGCAAATTGTGCCGATGCCATGAACAATCCCAGCCCAATTGATCGCGTTGAAGCCTAGGGTGTAGGGTTTCGCAGTCGAATGGCGGCGGCAGCAGCAGCAGCAGCCAGACCGACCCAAACACAAGGCAACCAATTCAGCAAGAAAGCCAATGAGAACAACGACGACTTGAGAAATTCCATGGAAGTTCGCTCGACTGCCAACGCAGCAGTCTTGATCTCTGCCACGATCTAAGATCCTTTGATCGGATCTAAGCAAACGACGCCTAGTTGGACATGATCTCACTAGACTTTCCACCTAGGCCCTCCAACTATCGTAGATTTAGGCCTAGGTACCCACTACTAGGGACCCTGAAGCCCAAATTGACTGTCCTAGGAGGGTCCTAAAGGAACCCCAATAAAGATCCCAAACCACGATAATCCTTACTGTGGGGACTCCAAACAGCTAGCCCTAACTTTGGGAACCCCACACTCTAGATAAGCCTGAAACCCTTGACCCTCAACCTGTACTTTCCTCAGACCTATAATAAAAATACTTTGTAAATATTTCCTTAGGGTTAAACCATAAGGAAAAATAAAACATGATTCCTAAGGACAATACAGTAACACTAAATCCTAAAACTCCCTCATGATCTCTCCACAATTTCCAAATTGAAACGCTCATCTGGGTAGCAGACCCCGTCGTCTCGCAGGAAGAGGCTGTGCCTCCAGGTTAGGGACTGCGGTTTAGGGCTTAGGGTTACAGGTTTAGTGTTTAGGGCCGAGTGTCAGGGTTTAAGGGTTTAGAGTTCAAGGGCTTGGGGTTAAGCGGGTTTAGGGCAGGGTCGAAATAGAAGAGACAATTGTAAATGGAATGGAAATTGGGGGTCTGCATAATAAGGGCGATAAGATTTGGGGGTCTATACATTGATTTCCCCCTACTTATGGAAACTACCACTTGCCCATCAGTCTAAAAAAGAAAACTGCCTAGACCATCCTAAGTAGTACCTTCTTGGAAGTCCTACCCGCATCATAACCTGACGACACATGTAAGAAGCACAAATCCCGGCCATTCGCCCGCCGAAGCTTGAAGCGCGTTGATGAAGACCTTCCCAGGCTCATCAGGGATAGATCTGGATTGACAGATCAGGGATGTACATGGGATTACAATATAATCCCATATACATCCCTGATCTGTGATCATATGGGGTCATATAGAGGTCATATATGGGTACATAGGTCTTTTGTTGGGAACCCTATAAGCATCCTTAATAGTCATAACGCTACTTAAACAGTAGTATGACCTTGCTGTCTACAAGGAGCGCAGTTGTGAGAGTTCAGTAGCTTCAGGCTCATCCACCCAATAGCTTACATAAATAGGGGGACCCCAAGACAGAACCAAAAATACTATAACCTTTATGTACTATAGGCACCCCCAAAACGGGACCCTAAACCAAAAACACTAGTGAACAAGACGCTGCCTCCACTGGAGTCTCACGATGAGCAACACTTCCGTCTCCCACTTGGCCGAAGTCATTTCTTCCTCTGCCCCAGACCTGCGGTTTAGGGTTTAGTTTTGGGTTTAGAGTGTAGGATTTCGGGTTCAGGGTTTAGGGTTTAGGGTTTTATGCTTTGGTGGCTGGGCTGGTTCGCCAGCAATGAAGGAACGGAAAGCAAAATGGAAACTCCCACATCACCAGGGATCATACAGGGCATACTATAAGGAGAGCCATTCCTTCATTCCCTGCTAACCAGGGCTTCATTTCAAGAAAGATTCGCACCGCCCACAAGTAGTACCCGAATCAACCTGCATGAGCAGACATGGCAGTCTCCACAAATAGGGGGATCCTATATAAACCCCCAAATGCTATATCCTTCTGACTGGGGCCCCAACATGGTAACCCTAATTTTGGGAAATCCGAAACCCTAAAAAAGCCTATATAGCCGCTTAATCTAGGAGCAAAAGAGACACATGTTTTTTGGTATAACCTGGTTTTTAGAAGGGGCCCAGAACTCCAAAAATGGGTAAACAACCCAGCTAAGGTCCAGACGGAACCGCCCTTCCGGAGCTCAAAGGAATGCCTGGCTATGAGAAAGCTTTGTTCATGGCCCCATGAGTTTAACGAGTACCAGGTAGGCATATCTATATATACTATATATCGTCATGCCCTGTTTCTGACCTGAGCAGTTGATGACAACGACAAGTACTACTACCACTCCGACGACGACGGCGACGGCGACGGCGACGACGAGGACGAGGACGAGGACGAGGACGAGGACGAGGACGAGGACGAGGACGAGGCTCGGACGAGGACGAGGACCAGGACGAGGACCAGGACCAGGACCAGGACCACGACGACGACGACGACGACGACGACGACGACTACTACTACCACTACCACCACATCTCCATGAAATAGGACTGCTGTCAGAAGTAGTGCGCCTGTAGTCGCCAGCTCGGTAGACCTGCGCAGCAGGAATGAAACCAAGCTTGACCAACCTTTCCAGACGACTGGGAGGATCTAGAAAGTAGATGCCCCATTCATGGTTCCTAGAAATTCCCCAATAGTATTAGTAGATGTTATCAAACTGGGGGTTAAAAGGGTTCCTAGAAATTCCCCAACAGTATTAGTAGATGTCACCAAACTGGGGGTTCTTCTTTCCGGATCCTCCCAGGAGTCTGGGTTTAATCCTTATTACGGGCACCCCTGAACATGGAATCTTCGCAGAAACAGTGAACAGAAAGCTTGCGACCAACAGCTGAAGTACCCTTCCCTTCATGTAAAACAAACGTGCTAGTCTTTATGAATGAGGGAGCCCTAATATAGACCCAATGTACTACAATCCTAACCCTGGGGCCCCCCAAAGAAGGACTTCTAGATTCCATGGAACCCAAACAAGGACCCTTGTACCCTACAGCCCTGTAAAACAAGGTATAGTATTTTGGAGTCTACATGGGGTTCAGGGTTTTGGGGTTCCCTGTTTTGGAACTACCATAAGCGCTTCCATGTTAGTTTGGGGGAGGGTAACGAAGTCTTGTGCTCACTGTTGGGTCCTGCGGCGGGATATACTCTGAGTAGCCATCGACAAGGACCTTGGCTTTCTGAATGCCACAGCATCCTGCCATGATTTCGGATGTGCCAAGGCCGCCACGGCCAGTGCGAAAATGATCCTTAGGAGGATCGCAAGGCTTTTGCTGTGAACCGGTGTTGGGGCTTAGAAAGCGAGCAGCGGCGGCGGAGGAGTGAACAGCTGCAGGAGGTACTGGCAGAAAAAACCCGGTGGCGGAAACCCTAAACCCCTATAAAACCCTAAATCCCTAAACCCCAGATTGCAAAACCCTTAAGCCTAAATCCCGAAATCCTAAACCCTCCATTGAGCCCTGGGCAGGCCCAGCATTGGGCGAGCATGTTGCCCCTGCCATACCTTGATTTCCGGCTTGCATGGTGAGATGTGGTTTAGGGTTTAGAGTTTAGGGTTAATGGTTCCCCGGTAACCCTGGTTTCGGGTTTAGGGTACCCCTGGGGTACCTAGGGTGTAATGGAGGATGCTGAGGGCATGTTCCCTGAATCCTAACCATCTCTACTCCCAATTTGGCTTCAAGCTCCCTCGTGATAGGGTTTAGGCACTAGTGCCTCGATAATGGAGGATCAAATGCGAAATGCGGTGGAAGATAGGATGAAAATTACTGCAAGTTTTTTGGGCTCATGGATATTATCCCAACGAGAAGAAGGGGAAACATGAAATGGATGCTGGGATTGTATATAATGGTTTATAGTAGGATGAGGGGTTGATGATTAGCATACACTCCGCCTTGAACGCTCGTGATGTTTCTCAGCAACCGTTTGAGGTTCCATGTATATGTTTTAATGGGAGGGGATGAGTTTATCACCGTATAACAGGTCTGGGAGATAGATGTACATTGCTCTGCAAAGAATTTGGGGACAAGGTCGCCCCAACAGCAGGACATGTAGGTCGTATGCGTCAGGATGGCCGCTGCGTGGAGGTTACTTGTTGTTTGTAGGAGCATTGGGAGCTTGTACTTGGATGATTGAACTATATGAGGTAGCATGTCTCATTAACCGAGGGTATACCAGTTGCTGCAATAATGCCGAAGCCTGTCCTACAAAGAGGACTGCTTGCATGGCTACTCATGCTCCTGAAGGTGAACGGGGGATATACAACCTTCCCTGCTGTAGTAATGCCAAAGGCGTTGTTGAAAAGAGAACGATCTACGTTGGCCTGACTCAATGATAACTTTGGTGCCCTTTCAGGGCTACTACGGGCACATAAGGGTCATAAGAGGAGACATTTGTAATTGCAGATTCACGTCCTTTGCTGATGCTGCTTCAAGTTTGAGAAGCCACCCAATAGCCAATAGTACCCGTGAGTATGTGGCAGCAGTTATTGTGATAGCTAGTCTTTGCTCTCGCTCCTGTTCCTTGTCATGCTCTAAGCGGCGCACATTGCAACTGCCATGCCGGCACTTCGGGTCGAGCATGCTTTCCATGGCATGCTCGGGGTTGTTAAGTGTGTCCCTATCTTGACTTCCGGGTGTACTTTGGGATGCTGCGGACATGCAGGATGTGTGAACCTTTCACAGATTGCGTGGGTGTCGCCTGGGGAAACTCTTGGATCAGAACAGTTTGTTCAACGTGTCCGACGCCTGCTGAATTTCTCATGCCCATCGTTTGCCAACATGTAGGAAATGCTGTCTCACCGTAGTCTTTCAACACCAGACTACAAGCTGCCTGTGGAAAAGAATGTAGCTCATGTCGTGGGCATCCTCTCCTAAACCCTAAAGGCTCAAGAACCAAGCTGAGCCGAAATGCGAGGAGAATTAGCAAGGTTTAACACAAGGCATCCCAGCTTCCCGTTATAGTAGTCATCCCAATGGAAACTGCCCGGTCCACCTGGAGCTCTGCTGGATATGAAGTGTTCAAAGACCCAATATCCCAAAGCCTCAAACCTAAACTAAAAACCCTGAACCCTAATCCTAAACCCTAAAACCTAAACCCTAAATCCTAAACCCTTAACCCTTAATCCCACATCCTAAAACTCTGAACCCTGAACCCTAAACGCCAAATCCTAAACCCTAAATCCCTGGTTGCCTTTCCCATCCCGTTTTGTTTACATGTGATTGTGGAGGAGTTGAGCAGCCCCCGGACCCTACTGAAGGGATCTATATGGGTGGTTGTCAAAGTTATGGGCCCTTTTTGGATCCCTATTATAATACGGCACCTAATATTTAGGGTACCCAAAAAAGACCATAATTTTGATAACCACCCAATGTCATTTCCCAAATTAGGTTACAGCTAGGGTTTAGGTTTTAGTGTAATTGCTCAAATTAGGTTAGAACTATAGGGTTAAAGGTGTAGTACTTTCCCAGGCTAGGTAACTACACCTATCCTAGTCCTAAACTAACTTATCAACTTTAAGTGCAACGCTGTTCACTGCAAGGACCATGATGCTAAGTCCATCGGGGAGATGGGATCCGGACAAGTATTGCAACACACCAGATGCGTAGTAAGACTAGTATTAGTAAGGACAAGCGTCTGTAAAAGCCGTATTGACACTAGCATTACTGAAAAGAATCGCATTAATGAAGATAATGCAGTATATGGGGGTTGTCCAATATTCCTTCATCTCGAGTTGGGGGCTTGCGCCGCGCTTGCGCGGAGCTTGCGCGCGCACAGTTTGGCTCACAATGGTTTCGCGCAGGCTCATCACACTAAAACTAAATACCATGAGCGTTTTCGAACCCTTGCGCCAACCTTGCGCCGTGCTTGCGCGGAGCTTGTGCGCCCAGGGTTTTTGACAAACTATGTTACACTTGGTTTTCGTTTATCTAAAATTGTAGACAAGGGTTTTCGGACAACCCTCATGTGAAAGGACTCCTTGATAGCCGGCTGCGCTCTCGTCTGGTATGACCTCGGTCATTTCTACGAATGAGGTTCCCCGTTCACATACCCCGCGAAAATGAAGAATTCTCACTACACAAACGGACCCCAAAACTTCAGAAACCCCCTAATGCAGTCTTCTTCTATCCCTTACACAAGCCCAAAACCTGCAAGCTCCAACAAAGTCGTAGTTTTCCACCTAACCAGACCAAATGGGCCCAGGTGCGAACGACCACGCGATGCCAAAGACTCTAGGCGCATTGATGATGATCATCCTGACTAGGTATATTCTTGGGTATCTATAAGACCTATGTGAGCTGTAGTCTACACTCCTAAAGGGGATACTATACGGGATTATATTTAGGACCATATGGGTGGTTGTAAAAATTATGGTCCTTTTTGGGGTCCCTATTATAATACGGCCCCTAATATTTAGGGTACCCAAAAAAGGACCATAATTTTGACAACCACCCATATTAGAGGGCTTATTAAGGGGAATACAAATAGATAGGACTGCAGGGTCTCCTCGGAGTTCAAGGCACCTGCGACCAACCTGAACCTCCAGGTAGCCTGGTTGTTGAGAAGCGTTTGAACCTGGTAAGATATAGGGGTTATATAGGGATAATGGAAAAGAAAATGGAAACTACTATATTATAATAGGGTATATATTGGGGTTATATTGGGATATATAGAGTAATGCTTTTTTGCTGGTTAAACCCAGTAAGATTATGTTCTTTATATAAAATACTATACCCAAAAGGAGGAAAGAATCTTACTCTATGTTTATTGGGTACCATAGTACCCCCAAATGAAATACTACTCTTATGACCTGAGTGGTTGCCGAACTAATCTTCGTGACCAGAAGCCTTGGGCCTAGTGATCGTAGAGTGAGTAGCGTAGTTTATAGTTTAGGGATCATCCTAGCCAGAAGTTGTGGAGTTTGGTGTGCAAACATCCTTTAACAAAGAATGTGGCAGAGTTGAAAAATCTAACCAAAAAATGTCAGCCTTTCTACTATACACGACCTGCAAATACTAGGGTTAAGTGCTCGGCCATTAGGTTTTGGGGCGGGGCTTTTCCTGTATAATTCTCTGAATGCTTCTTGGACACCCCTACATCCACCTGCTACATACACCACCTAACAAACAAACATCCACTTACCCTAAATCCTAAACCCTTAACTTTAGAGTCCAGGCTTTGGAGTTTGGATTTAGGGTGTAGCGTGAGGGCAGAAGCTGTCGGTTCTGGCCTGGTAGTTTCTCGAAACTGCGTCGGGTGGTCACAGGGTTTAGGGTTTAGGGTTTAGGGTTTGGGGTTTAGGGTTTGGGGTTTAGGGTTTAGGGTTTAGGGTGGGTCTGCTTGGAGGCTCTCTTGACTTAGCAAGTCCACTTAGGTTAGTATAAGGAGTTATCGGGCTCAGAAGGTTCTGCGGGAGGGCGAGCAGATTTACGAAGTCAAAAGCTGATCCAAGTAGGATTTTGGGTTTCAGGTCTCTTGTCTACATGGTTGTCACGTCATGTTCTTTGCTTTGCATTTGTGAAAAGATTATCTACGTGGCACTTAGGACCCCTACTAAGGGTTAACTCTCAGGTACCTATTATAGGAATACAAGGGAATCCCAAGGCGTTAATGGTCTAAGGTCTAAGCTAAGTCCCAAAGACTTATCTGAAGCACATCTCTCTTTTTTCCTGGGCTTGTTGTGTCTCAGAGGCAGGAACCATTTTAACGAGCCCCCCGTCTATCATCAATGTTGTTCTGACACTTAAATAAAGGAGCCAACCTAAACCCAGAACCCCAAAGCCTGTCTATGGGAGGATGTGAAAGAAAAAAGATCGCCTGCTCCATGCTTACGGCTTAGATTTGAGGGTTGTCACTTTCTTGCTCACTAGGCACTTCAAAGCCCAAACCCTAGACCCGACAAACAGCCATGATGTTCCCGATCTGCCACTACCATATGAGCCATAGTCTAAACTCCAGTATGCCAATGGTCCCCTGTATAAATCCTTTATAATTAACCAGCCTTTCAGGAGTTTAGAATGCAGTTCATATCCTGATACCTAAGCTGCGCTGTTCATCTTCTATCCTCCCAGTACCAACGCCGAACCCTAAATCCTCAATCCCAACAAGGTCCTCCCGCTGCACTCGGGATAGTGATTCTGCAGCATGCTAACCACATCCTGTACAAGGAAAGGAACCGTTGGGTTCATAGAAATGGTATTTAGGGTTTGGGGAACTCGAAACCCCAAACCCGAAGCCCTAAAACCCTAAACCGTTTAGGGTTCAAGCTTCAGGGCTTAACCTGAGGTTTGCCGGGTTTCTGTGCTGTGCCTTCGAGCCCTACTGAGTAGTTGTTCAGTCTTAGCTTGAGGGTTTAGGATCCATGGGATTTAGAAACTACATATGCGCTTGGGTTGGGGTAACCTAAACACGTGCAATCTGGTTGATGACGCGCGGTTTAGTGTTTAGGCCTTGCTCAGCAAACGACTCACAAAACAAAGTGACGGCGTTATGCAACAACTACGGGAAGGATGAAACAGCACACATGCCCCTTAAACCCTCATTAAAACCTGGGCAAGCTACCTAGTTCCATGCCTTGCTAGAATGCGCAAGGCTTCATGCTGGGAATTGCTTGTTGGGCTTCATCGCAGGCATTGATCAGAATTCTTATGCCATGCACAAGCAAAACATGAATGAGCTGTGCCTTTCTACATGAGCTATAGTCCAAACTCCTAGTATCCCGTTAATAAGCCCCACAAAGCAAACCTTACTGGTCCCCTATGTAAACCTCTTTAAGGAGTTTCGAGTACAGCTCACATAGGCCTGGAACGCTTCTACAACGTGAACAGCAACCTAGAAGACAGGTTCTAGGTTGGCCTTGGCTCTTGCATGTGGAAATCACGAAATGAGCACCCTTCATATACAAGCCGGCCATGGATGGCCCTATGTGAACCCTACGCCTTAGCCCACTTCCCCCAACCCTGAACTCTACACTCCGCGGCCCAGGATGGGCGCAATTCACCCCTACTGTAACCCTTTGTAAGTAGATCACCTGATACATTAGCGACCCCGGTGGCTCACAAAGTGATACCATACCCTCATTCTACATGTCCCTAAACCCACTATATCCCCAAAACTCTACATATCCCTAGACCCCATACATCCCTTCATATTCCGGACACGGACCCACAAAGCACACCATGCAAAACTAACCTGTGGTTGGCAAGCGATGACGGGACGTATCCTTATGGTAGACTCTGTATCGTCCCGAATAATTTAGTTGTTTGTCAATGTTCTTTTCCATTCCCTCGTTCCCTACCCTAAGCCCTCGATCTTAGACCCTGAATCCTAAATAGTAGTTTCCATGGTATTTGCCGTTCCTTCATTCCCTGCTAACCAAGCTTTACAACCCTACCGGGACCCCAGTTGCCATCCCATTTTCTTTTCCTTTGGATACCTGAGTATAGGGGCCGTACATGACCCCATACCCTGAAGAGTCGTTTCCATGCTCTTTTCCATTACCGCTAACATCCCTCGAATCCCCATAAAGCCCTACCTACCCGAATATGACCCCTAGACAAGCCCTGTATAAGCTTCGAAAACCTCCAGCTATCCTGTAGAACCCTATGTATCCCCCACATAAAGCTTGTGTAACGCTATCCAAAGGAGGTCAGAAAAATCCCAAACAGCTTGCTGCCAACCTTGACTACCTTTCGGGCGGTCGTGTGAGTGACCTCTTAGAAGAGACTGTAGGGTTGGGGGTTATAGTGGCTGAGTGTAAAGAATTGCAGGATTCTAGGGTTTAAGGTTATAGAAGGGTTTAGGGTTCAGGCTTTCAGATGGAAGGGTTAAGGGTTGTAGGGTTTATGGGCTTAAGGATCGGTCTTAAGTTTAGGCTTTCTGAAATTTAGTGATAGGACCAACTACCAGGGAGTTTCGAATGGGGGTTATGTAAGGGTAGATGGGGACCATGGGGAGTTGCATGAGGATATTTACGAGGCTGTTGCGAGTTCTCTACACGGTAACTCCCCTCACGTGATTGCGTTAAATCAACCACCCCAAAGCAAATCCTGTAAACCCCTAAAGCCCTAAATCCCTAAACCCCTAAACCCTAAAACCTTAGGGTTTATAGGTGCATGTCTCTCCTGTTTGGGCTCCATGGACCCCTTGGGGGGCCGAGCCTGAACTTAGCGCGCCATTGCAAGATCTTGGTTGAGTAGCGCTGTTTTCGGTGGCTGAACCAAGTAAGATGGTATTCCTTATGAAGAATACTATACCACAACGAAGGAGATATTCTTGCTCTATACTGAGGACTACAGTATTATTCATGGACTTCAGTCAGTCATCGAAGCTCCTGAGCATCTGGTCTGATGCTAGTGCCAGGAAAATGTGGTTGCTGCAGTCGACAATCTCTACTCACTGGTCCTCGAAGACGGTGATGAAGGAGTATAGTATCCCACAATAAAACCCTACATTATGTTAAAGAAACCTATGCTGTGGGATGTGTTTACAAGTGTTAACCTCTTATCCGGTACTGGGCAAGAACAGTCTACAATATGTATGTACAAACATAAACACAAGGCGTACATCCGAAACGTTCAAAAATACAGTCAAGGCTTATATACGCAAATGATCCAGATTCGGAGGGTGCAAGGAATTACAAGCAACTTGCTGTTTACTGTGTACGACGCCATGGAAACACAAAGATTCAACACATGACATAAACTTGAAGTAATACGAGCTATTACCTAAACTCCTTGTATCCCCCCTTTTTAGGGCGTATAGTGGTCCCCTATGATTTTCCACTATTTTCCCCCCTTCAAGCAGTTTAGACTATGGCTCACATAGACATCAAACTACATATGATGGTGGCATCCCTTGGAACTTTCCATGCCTTCACAACCCTTGCAACAGATGATGCCCATAACTTAACTATGACAGTCATATAGTAACAAGGATATTTATGGAGTTTACAGTCTTATTACAGCTCAAATCTTGGAGGCCTGCTACAGCGCGGTGGCAGTTTCGAAAAAGTAGGAAATGGCCGCAGTGGCATTGCAGCATCAGCATCAGCAGCAAGAGCAATGGAGTTCTGCTAACTTCTGGAGAGCCTTCGGGCTGCGCAGCTTGCGGGCTTCTGAAGAAAAGTGTCATATTTCCCCTTTAGTAATAATAGGAATAATAGTGATAACGGTAATAACAGTAATAATGGTAATAGCAACAAGAAGAACAACTTTCTGTCAGGAGACCTTGGCACCAGTAAGAATAAACTACAAAAGTCTCTGACTTAGAGCTGCGCCAAAATCCAGTGGAACCCTACCCTCTCCAAACTGGCATGGAAGCCTAAAAATCCTGTGCAACCCTACCCTCTCCAAACTAGCATCGAACCCTAAAAGGGGTCCTGGCAAGACTACTGTACTTTTCAAAGGCCATATGAGCCATAATCTAAACTCCAAGTTCCCCTCTGAATAAGCCCTATAGTAATCCCCTACATAATCCCCTTTAAGGAGCTTAGACTGTAGCTCATATGGGCTCCATGTTAGTTTAAGCCTCGCCTAGCCCTAAAAGATGTGCATGAACTGGGCTTCCTGCAATTTTGAAGCTAAGGCCCTCCAAGTCCATGATGTTCAAGGACCTCGCGAGAAGAAAAAGGCTTGCAATATGTTAAGGGTTTAGGGTTTAGGGTTTAGGTGGGGGCCGATGAGGGGTACGCCTTTCTTGTATAAAAGTCGCCCTAAACTCTTTACCTAGCTCTTTACCCTAAGCAAAAAAATCTGAAACCCAGCGGCTGAGCGAGGTAGGCGTCTTACGAAACACCCGTGGGACGTGTGAGCTACAGTCACCGTTTCCCACAAAAGTAATGGACGCGAGTTAAGGATTTAGGGAATGAGAGCTACAGTCAATATTTCCGACATAAATTACGGACGTGGGTTTAGGGCTATACTAAACTACCACAAACACTGCAAGCCCTATGCCCACTCTTAATGACCCCCTGTAAGCCTGATGCCCTACACCCTGAACCCTAAAAACCGAGAACCCAGCAGAGGAGACTAAAGAGGTGCCCAGACAGGATTACACCAGGACAGCTTTGCGAAACTCAGGGGTACCTGTTTGAAGGGGACTAGGTGATATATAGGGTTTGGGGTTTCGGGTTCAGGGTGTAAGGTTTAGGGTTAAGGAAGCAATAGTGTTGCCCTGAAGAGTAACCATCAGGGACTATAGCAACTGTAGTCTATAGCCTGGTTTTAACTTGAGCCTTTACCTACCCAGGACCCAATGCTGGTCTTGTGTATGGAAGTGTCTGAAACCCTAGAGAGAATAGAACCTAGCTGTAGATTTTTTCTGACTGTGTACAGCTAGGGGCTGCAAATTGTATGGGAAGCATCCTAAACTCTGCACACTGAAACCCTTAAACCCTAGGTTTGTCAGAGACATGGGGCACTGCTCATTGAAGCTCTTCCCTATGTAGAAGCGACCACGCGAGAGCAACTAGCCTACCCCACAAGGGGCCCCAAATTTTGGGAAACCGAGTGGTCCTCTCAAGTTCATGAATATATATAATCAATACATATATATGTATATATTCACATATATATATATGGATATTTACATATATAATAGTTTTCATAAATTGGGAGCCCCAATATAGATCCCCAAGATACTACGATCCTTATAATGGGGACCCCCAAGAAAAGGTACCCCGGATTTTGGGAAACCCTGAACCCTAAACCCTAAACCCCAAACCGTATATATCACCTAGTCCCCTTTAAACAGGTACCCCCAATTTTCGGGAATTCCCATATACGTAAAGAGTTCCCACAAAAGCCTTAAACCCTAAATCTAGGGTCTCTCTCAGGCAACAGCTTGTCAACCACTTCTCCGCGAACTAGTGAACAGGCCTTCGACTTCCAGGTCCGGGGTTTAGGGTTCAGGGTTCCCGGTTTTGGATTTAGGGTTGAGGGTTTTGGGCTTCGGGTTTAAAGTTAGGGGCTTAAGGTTTAGGACGTAGGGTTTAAGGTTTAGTGTTTAGGGTTCAGTGTATAAGGTTTTGGTGTTTAGGGACTATGGATGGGGGTAGATTGATCAGGGTTCGGGGCTTTCCCAAAAATGCAGATTCTGTACCCTTAACCTACTATAGCCCCCCCGAAGTAGAAAGAATATGGCTTTGAGTATATTTGGGGTATATTAGAATAAGATCCCCAGATATCCCATATGCCATCTACCCGAGGGGGACTTCCAACCCTAAACCCCCTAAACCCTTTTCCAGCTTTGGCTGGCTATACAAGGGGACCCGAAAGTTGAAAAATCTCAGACTAGGCCTGCAATCGCCCTAAACTCAATATAAGGGGTTTAGGTTCAGTACTGCCCCCCCTCAGTAACAGTTGGATAATAATTATAGTATGGTTATATAATAGGACCCCTGATATAGACTGTTACTGAGTGGGGGCGGTACCCAAGGTTTAGGGTTTAAGGGTCATGCCACTATAAAGTCCAGTGTCCGCGTCATTTTGCATGCTCTTTTGCATGTGAGTTTCCATTGTTATGGGTAAAGCCCTAAAGGTCCCCATATAAACCCAATCTCAGCTAGTCTGGTTCGTGAGGCAGCGTTTGGCCAGGCTAGCCTATGCGCGGACGACGAGGGATCCTGCAACCTAGATGCAAGCCTGAACAAAAGCTCCTCGACCCAGCTTTCAAAACAAGAACGGTCTTATCTTGTTCGTCAAGGTTTTGGTGTCATCTTCGGTGCTCCCGGGCTATGCAAAAAAACTATCGGCAAGGCGGCAAACTGGAGACCAAGGGCAGGATACATGCTGGATAGAGGGGAGCACATTCCACACCATACAAGTACAAAGACTCCTGGCAGAAGCCACACCCTAAGCCCTAACACCCTAAACCCTAAACCCTAAACCCCTAAACTATGTAGCCCGATGTCCCTCAGTAGACCCTAATAGTCCGCAGAACTCTCTGAATGTGCAATCACGTTCTGGGGCCCAATAGTACCCGTCCTCTGAGAGTTACCTTTCTTATGCTCTATGCGCCCTGAAGCTGAAACCGTCCCAGCAATTGATATCGATGCTTCGTGGAGGCTTACAGCAGCAACAACTAAACTCTAGTTTCACAACAACACTACAGTGGGTGCAAGAAATCTTGCACCACGTCGGACCCCATAAAACGGTAGCTCCTTAGGTACAAGGTATATAAGGTAGTGCGATTCCTCCTCCGTCCACAATACTATGGGCTTCTGTATGGCTTGCCACACCCGAAAGCCCCACCGGCAGCCGACGCCGTATCTGCAGCTCCGTCTGCGCGTAGACGTATCTTGGAGTTTTTGGGGTTATAGGGTTTAAGGCTGGGGTCTAAGAGTTGAAAATCTGAAGCCAAGAAAGGTTTGGGGTTTAGAAAAAAGATCCCCCAGGGGGCTCCACAATTTTTTCTGCCAGAGGCTCCCAACTCCATGTACGCTCCCTAAAATGTCCTTAGTCCCGTCCCAAAAAATAAACCCCCAGCTGACACCCTAATAATCAATACCCCCCAGTATAGTAGAGTATGTATAGGCTGGGCATTTATATGAATATACATATATAGTAGGGGGCTATTTATTGGGGGTGTTATTTGGGGAGGCGATCAATATGACAAACCTATGAAAGGCTTTAAAGTGGAGAACATGCGACGAGGACTATCTAGGATTACGTAAATGGGGATACATATAGGGGTTGGCTCAGGTTTTGCACTCGACCATACTATTGCGGAGCCTCATATGACTAAGAGAACATGAACTGAATCTTACTGCGGTCCTTTTCGTTGCTCCATATGAACCTTCAGGGAAATTCCGTCTTATGTGAAATCAGGACCCAGATCAAGATCCCTAAAGGGTCCCCCATTTTCAGAAACGCCCATCTCCCTAAACCCCAAACCCTAAACCCCAAACCCTAGACCCTAGACCCTAAACCCTTAACCCTAAAACCTAAACCCCTATAGTTCTTTACAAGCCTTAATCCTAAACCCTAAACCCCTATAATTCTTTACAAGCCTTAACCCTAAACCCCTATAGTTCTTTACAGGCCTTTACCCCAAACCCTAAGCCCCTATAGTTTTTTACAAGCCTTAACCCTAGACCCTAAATCCCTATGGTTCTTTACAAGCCTTAACCCTACTTTACAAGCCTTAACCCTTAACCCCGATAGTTCTTTGCAAGCCTTAACCCTAAACCCTTAACCCCGATAGTTCTTTGCAAGCCTTAACCCCAAACCCTGAAAGAACTGAGATCCACACTGAAGGATCCTCTCGCAGGTCGTTGCCTATGGTGCGACGCGATGTCGCAGGGGGAACCAACCATCTCTGGGGCTTTTTAGGGTTTAGGGTTTAGGGCTTAGTTTAAGGAATAGGGTTTGAGGTTTAGGGATTAGGGTTTAGGGTGCAGGGATTCGGGTTAGGGCGTAGGAGTCTTGAGTCCCCCTTCGGAGATTCCTGCGTCAAAGCCCAAGCGCTTATCCCAGAGACCTCCATTTTGGGAAATCACCCTATATAAGGGTCATAGTCACACCCCCAATGATTCGAAGTTAACAATGGCATCAATGGCCATAGCAATCCCCCCTTGGCAATGGTCCTAGAAAGATGGTAACACTCATGCCAGCCTAGTTTTCTGGTCCAAGACAAAACTAGCATCCCAACAGCACAACAAATGAAATAATGCCCGTGCACCCGAATGGAATCCCTAGTTAGGTTAGGCCCCCACCCACTAATCGTGACCACCAAGGTAGATTACTCCCATTATTTAGGGGTCCCTGTAATACGTTTACATTATGCCACTTCACGGATACTTCGTGGCTAATCCCTTTCACCAAGAATACCTTGTACAGCTCCAAGATCAGCGGCTCTGAACTTCAAGGATTAAAAGGAGGGGCCCTTGGAACGGACCCCATTATCTTATACACCAAATACATCGCGAGTATATATCGCCCATATACCTTGGCGGTATGCATATCACCCTTGCAAGATACAAGGGTCCCAAACCACAAGCAATGAACCAAGCAAGGATCTCTCCTAACAAGCTCTAGAGAACACCTGTTCTCGGGGGAGGCACCCTACCCAAAATCCTAGATCCTGAACCCCACATCTTACATCTCCTACATCCCAATATGACCCTACATAACCCTGTATATGGTAGTTGGTTAAAATGGTTGTTCACAAAACAGCCTGCATTTTCCTTGTAGACTTGCAAAACCCTGACATAATCTCCCCAAAGGACCTTTAGAACAATCACCACAACTATAAACCCCAAACCCTGCACTAGAAACCCTAAAGCCTGCACCCTAAACCCTGAACCCTGCACCCTAAACGCTAATCTTCACCCTAAGCCTAGTTCCTTACCTGGCTGGAAAGCCCCCGCCTGCAGAAGGCGCGGCATGTCGATCTGCCCAGGCCGTTCAATGTACAAAGGGCCTCTGGAACGCGGTAGTATAAGGGTTTAGGGTTTAGGGATGTATGGGGATAGATTGGAGTATATAGGCATATTTCGGGGTATAGCAGGATATCTAAGGTTCACGGCTCGGTTCTCCATGTAGCAATCCCAAACCAGAACTCCGCCCTACGTCCCCAAGCGTAAGCCATTTTTAGCAGCCCCCCATGAAAAGCTGTGGCTCTCAGCATTTGGATTGAGGATTCAGGCAGTGTACGGCTTTCGGATGGTTGAGAATTAGGGTTCAAGCCAAGCCCCGCAGATAACTCTTAACACTAAATCATGAATCCTGTAAACTCCTAACCCTCAACCCTAAACCCTGCAAACCCTCATAAACCTCATAATCAATTACTGTAATCACCTCCCTCTAACATTAAAGCCCCCCACCCTCCTAACAACCTAAAAACCTTAATATCGCCTTCGTGGTATACCATGATATATTTGGAGTCTTCAACATTTAGTAGGGGGATTTCAATACTAGGGGGAGGGGATTGAGCGCTTACGCTTAGCAAAGGCTTTGGGTTTCAGTCCTGGCTCACAACTCCTAAACCTCCGTGATGCGACGGAAGCCTGCAAAGAGCCGCAGCTAGACACCAACCCAAACCCTAAACCCTAAACCTCAGACCCTAAACTCTTCAACCCTTAAACCCTAAACCCCCTAAACCCTAAACCCTAAACCCCCATAAACCCTGAACCCCCTAAACCCTAAACCCCCTAAACCCTAAACCCTAGACCCTAAACCTCAGACCTTAACCACAAGGAAGGGGAGGCCTAGATCTGGGTAGCCTTGGTTGAAACCATGGAGCGCCCATGAAAAAAAAATACATTAAGGGGCAAATGAGGTTCTCTACTTGGAGGTTAGGGTTTAGGGTGTAGGGTCTGGGGCTTAGGGTTAGGGATTTCATGTGTAGTTATACATGAAAGTAGTAGGGTTCTGAGTTGAGTTAGTACACCCCAAGCCCTCGACCCTAAACCCCTAAGCCCTATACCGGTTTGGGGCACCAGGGCTCAGACGGCCAAGCTTGTCAGTGCCATGGTACGCCTCAGAAACTTTGGGACTTAGGGTTTTGGGTTTGGGATTTAGGATTTGGGGAGCCTAAACCCTAAACCCTAAACCGCGCCTGGCAGCTCGCAAATTGGATTCTGCCACTTCAAGGTTTAGGTCTTTTGGGATTTCCTGGCTTTTGGGTTCATTTTTGTTTGGTTTGGGGTTTGAGGGTTTACGGTTTAGGTTTAGGTGCATGTAGTGCTAAAGGGTGAAGGGCAATTCTTGCAGGGCCCCTGGATTGGGGATGAAACCTCTTCAGTTTATGGCGAGGGATAAACTGCAATCATGACTTTGACCATGAAACGCCCCAAATGAGCATAATACTCAGAGGTTCAAAATATGTGTGACCTGCTCATAACGGTATTTACAAACCGATCGTAAAAAATCCAGCGTACATCTACAGTACCCTAACCCTAGACCCTCAACCCTAAACCCTGAACCCTCAACCCTCACCCCTAAACCCTGAACCTCCAAGCCACTGGGCATTGGGGAAGTCTAGGGCTTGCTGCAACCAATGCCCGCTACTCGAAGATGGAACGCGGTTTAGGGTTTAGGATTCTGTGTTTAGAGTTCGGGATCAGGGTTTAGGGTTGAGGGTTTTCGGGTTTATGGTTTTGGGTTCAGGGTTTGGGATTTAGGGTTCAGGGTTTAGCGTCTAGGGAGACTCCGTACAACACAATAAAAGAAGTGGTAGTTTCCATAAACAGGGGGATCTCCAAACATACCTCGACATACGATCAGCCCCGTTACTGGGGACCCACAAAAAAAGCGCCCTCGATTACCCTAAGCCCTGGACCCTAAACCCTTAACCCTAAAACCTGAACCCTAAACCCTAAAGCCTAAACCCTAAATCCTAGAGGCTAAACCCTAAACCCAAATACTGCAACTGCTGCCCGGCTTGCTGTCACTGCTAAGCCACATGAGTTCTTAGCAAATTTCAGAGACATAGTACCCTTCTAGTAGGTAAAGATCCCCTCATACCCTGTATTGTATCTACTCAGGGGATAGGCCCAAATAGTTAATAACTGGATCCTGATTCTAAAGGCCGTTGACACCAGGTATTTCAACTGCGGATCCAGCAAAAGTATGGCACCTTTATCACACAGAAAATCGAAAACACATGCATCCACACTTCATGGAACCCAGGAACGGGGCCCGGTATCTTGAAGACGCAACTTTCTGAATCGACACATGCGATAGGTTGTGAACATGTGGTACCTTAACCTACCAAAAACCACTTTTTTGCAGGTTTCCTATAACTCTTTACTAGGGCCTATAATAGGGCCCTATGAGAAAAAGTAGGGTTTTGGTAGGTTAAGTTAGGGAACACAAACAGAAACCATGACTTTGACTGCCTGCCAATAATTAATCCCCTCTCAACCCTCGAAGCTACTCACCAACAACCCTCATGCAGATACCTGTAAGAAATCCGGCACAAGGGTTTACTGGGTTGCTGTTGA
>CAJNIZ010017569.1:53298-67056 GCA_905231905.1 Symbiodinium pilosum
AGAGAGAGAGGGAGGGAGGGAGGAGGGAGGGGAGTGCGCCGGAATACAGGCCTGTGATTTTCACAGACAATAGGCATTCTTTTCGATTTTTCTATATAATATAGCATAGCATACACAGGCCTGGGTTCTGACGCTCTGGAGTAGGCTGACGTCCGCGCAAGCGGAAGTCTGAGCTCGCGACCTACGCGAGTGCGTATGGGATTCTCCTTCTAGACTCTACAAGTATGGTGTAACATTTTTGGTTGCTTTCGCGTGGCCCTGTCAAAACTGATGCGGCTGAGATGTAGAACAATTGTTCTCTGCGAGCAGATACTGGGTATGCTCCCTTGGGATTCATGTTGCATTTGTCCTGGCATGACCCGGACTGAATATCTGAAGATTTCCTCATCTAGATCCCACATACAGGACAATCATTCATCATGGAACATCGGGGCGTTTGCCCGCAAGAAGGAGACTGGATGGTGTGCTCCCTCTTAGCTTACAGGTTCGGCTACCTGTCACGAGGGGAGTACGCGAGGAACAACCATAACCTTCCAATTCTTCTTGAGATGCACTTTACGAACAGCTCGCGCGGGTCTCTTCTTGGCCGACGTGCCTCAGGAAGATGGGCGGCGACACGCGTATTTCTTGCACGCGGGTTTCTTGAGGACACGGGCTGCCTTCGCGACCTACCTTGGCTCGTGCGCCGAATGCAGTCAAATACTGGATGTAATCTTTCCGGATGAGCGTGTTGTGCTTCCTCACGTAGAGGAACACATAGAAGATGCGGGTCTCCGGTGACTTGGAGTTGAATGATGAAGCATTGCAGCGGAACCACGAGAAGGTCTGTTCGGCGACCGATGAATTGACGTCACGAAGCCGGCGGCCCAGGTGCGGATGGTTGAGTGGACTGCAAGGACAGTAGGAAGAGTGGCCTGTCGCATGAACGCGATCGACGCACCAATACCTGACCTGTGTGAACTCTTTGTCTTTGTGATGGCTTTCATGCAGACGCGCATCTTGTCGTAGATCACACAATCAACGGCGGTCCCACGAGTGAGCATCTGCTTGAGGACTTGCTTGGCGACTAGAAAGTTCTCCGGGTCATTCATATTGGCCACGGCCAGGACAAGTCCACTTGCTGGTCCACCGCCATGAACGAGTCGTTCTGACGGTGTTTCGCATGGCCATTTTGCGTGGCCGTCCTGCGCGCAGCAGGGACGTGCTGTGACACTTGGCAGCAACCTTTTCATGACCATCAATCACGACCTCTTTGACCTGGCGCCACTCCCGAAGCGTAACCAGGACGAGTAGGTCTCCAGGAAGTCAGCGTGGGGGGGATCCTCGATCTTGATGGAGAGAAGCCTGTTGCGTACCGAGTTTTGGGAAGAGGCCCACATCTCACTCGCTTCCTGTAGGACGAGGTAGTAGAGCTGCACGGCCGTGCACTCGCGATGGCAGCGGAAGTGCTGATGCGAATCTTGCCACAGGACTTCCGCCTGAGCAAACTCAATGGCGTTGCGGTTAATGCCACTGCGGAATTGCAGAGCATTGTGATAGTCGAGGAAGTCGCTGCTAAAACCCAGCTTGCTGTTCACGAAGACATACTGTACATCCTCCAGGGGCAAGCGGTGAAGCTTCTCGCCCTCCACCTTGCGGTAGTTGTAGTGGTGGTGTGTTCTGCATGTCTTCTTTGAGCATCGCTTGGTGGTCGTGAGAACGCTCTGCACCCCTGAGACCGTACAACCGTCCTGGGACTGCGTGACCACGAGCTTTGAAGAGGATGTGGAAAAGGATGGTTTTGAGGCCCCTATGCCTTGTAGGGCATATGGACCATCCATCCGAACATTCTCATTCTCCTTGTGCTGAACCTTCACGACACGTGAGCAAAAGAGGCCATGTCGGGCAGAACTGTTGCAAGCCTATCCAGTTGGATGCTCAGCATGATTCGGCCGCCGCGGGATCCAGGATGTGAACCTCCCAATCGCTCGTAAAGCACACTGCACACCAATTACGTCTTCTGTATATGTATGTATACATACATCGGTAAGAGAAAGCTTAATCAGGGTTTAGGGTTCAGCGTCAAGTCCAAGCATTCACTTGTTAAGCACATTGTCCAATAACAGAGAATGCCCACCCGCCCGTGGGGTCCCACATCATGAACAAAATTACACCATAAACCGTAAATCCTAACCCTAAAGCCCCAAAATCTCGAATGCTAAGCTCTGAACCGTAGAGCCCAAACCCTAAAGCTCGAAACCTCAAACCCAAAACCCTACAGCCCGGTCCTTAAAAGGCCGAACGCACCCTAGTGCCCGAACCCTACAGCCCGAACCCTAGAGCCCGAAACCTAGGGCTTGCCGGGTAAAAGGGCTGAGCCTTGCCGGATAAAGGAGGCCCAAGAGGCCTTCGTCCTGAAACCTGATATTATAATAGGTAGTACCATGGGGTTATAATGGGGTTCTATTGGGGTTATACTGGAATAATGGAAACTAAAATGGAAACTACTATAGTGGGGTTATAGGGTTTAGGATTTAGGGTTTTTAAGCTGCAGAACCCGAGCTTAAAACCCCTCGACCAGGCCAGCTATAGTCTGAACTCCTTAAAGGGGAGTTTGTAGGGGACTATTACAAGGCTTATAAAGGGGCATGCTAGGAAGCACAGCGCGTTTTAAAGCACGACGCGCCTGAAATGTCCTTTATAGGGATCCTCTACAGTCCCTTCCGTTTCCACCTTTTTTAACTCGGGCTTGCAAGAATTCCCCCATTGCAAGCAGCGAACTTCGTTCCTAGACCCCAATCGGGAACACAGCTAAACCCTTGGCCCTTCCGAAGCGGGATTATCCCTGAACTAAAATCCCTACCCCAACAGGAAATACTCCCAAACCCCAACCGCCGAACCCTGAGCCCCGGACCCTAGACCCTACATCCCAAACCCAAAACCCTATAAACCCTAATCCCTACGCCCTATAATCCTTATACCTTATAAACTACAAACCTGTAACCCTGCCCGAACAACTGAAGTGCTAAATCCTAAACCCTAAACCCTACCGTAATGATGCCAAAAGCCGGGGCCCACACCACGCCCGATGGGATGGTCTGGAGGTTTTTGCCTCACTGCTGACAGTTGGGTCTTATGCTCTTAAGAGGTTTGGGCCTAGGGTTTACGATTTAGGGTTTAGAGATAGGGATATATATATATATATGGATATGCAGGGGTACTCTTCAAGGGGATATGGGGGGGGGGTGAAATAGGGATGTCATGGTTTTTCAAAACTTTAGGGGTTTACGGGGTTTAGGTTTGGAAATTTGGGGTGTAAGCCCTAAACCCTGAAAATGAATTCTTATGGCTTTCTATGGATTATATAGGGATTAAGGGTAGTAAGAACTAAACAATACTTTCAAACCTACCCCTGGTTAGTGCCTGGGGTTTAGGGCTCATGGCTTCAAGTTTCGGCGTAGGCGTCAGGGTTGCTAGTTTAGGGTTTAGGGTTTAGGGTTTAGGGTTTAGGGTTTAGTGTGCCCGCCTAGCGGAGGCACAAGGATCTTAGGGTCGTTAGGGACCTCACTGGCGCAGCTTTTCTCAAAACTCCCCTAGACCTTAAACTCTATGGACCCAAACAACTGTTCAGGCAGCTTAAGGAACCCTAGTGCCTTGTTGGGGATCCCTATAATAACGATTAAAATATTTGGGGGTCTATATTTTGGGGGTCCATATGGTTTAGCGTTTAGGGTTTAGGGTTAAGGATATTGGGGTCCCCTATTTTGGGAAACTACCCTAAACCCTCAACTACCATATAGCCCCGATTAAGATTAGTCTTTTTTCCCCTATATGCAGCCTGGCTTGACCCCCTAGAACAGAGTCACCTTAGGTATTTTGGTATGTTCAAGCAGGGTTTAGGGTCAGGGTTTAGGGTTGGAGTAAAATGGGAACCCAAAACAGCGAACCCCAAGAAAAACGTAGGAATATTATCGGAATGTGAAGACCCTGGCTAGTATTTTCCAACTGTATCCCTACCATATTCTTAGGGTTCCCTATTTGGGGATGCCCTAAACCCTAAACCCATTAGAGTAGTCTTTTTACCGGGCTGCCAAGGATGGACTAGCCCCGACAACCCCTACAATTTAGGGTTTAAAGGGCTACTAAGTGGAGCTTCTAAGTCAAGAGAGCCTCCAAGTAGAACTGTTGAGGACGGTGCCGGTTTAGGCGGGCACTTTTTGCAGAATTGGGATCTAGGTCTTGTAACTTAAAACTCATATGAGCTATAGTCTAAACTCCTAGTATCCTGCTTAAAAACCCCTACATGACTCCCCTACAGAACCCCCTTCAGGGTGCTTAGACTATAGCTCATATGGCTCAGGGTTTCAACATAGCACAAAGCCATGACGTTCAGTGCACGGAAGAATGTCCTGCTGTAATCCACACTCCGCTCTAATCAGAACCTCAGAGCTTCCCAACCCTTATTCCCAAACCCTAAGCCCTAGGGCTTAGGGTGTGGGTTTAGGGTTTAGGGCTTAGAATCTCAGATCCCTAAATGCTAAAACCTAGAAACCAAAATCCTAAAACCTAATACCATCTATGAGGCCTCGCGCGCCGAGCACACCGACTATAAAAAGAAATTCTGAGGTCTCTGCCGTACATGGAGGCATCACGTAGATTTTCTACAGTGGCTCATCAGTTTATTGGTGTGCTATAACCACATGGGTATACATCATGAGAGAACACGAAGAATAAAGAGTAGAGTGCTTTGATTGCAAAGAAAGAAATGCTTCGTACTTGAGCTCGCTTCTTGAAGATTTCCACTGACAGGCCACCCTTGCCTGAAGGGCAGTCTCGTAGGGTTGCTGGGTTGAACGCAAGTCCTGTCTCCCTAAATTCAGCCAAAGGCCCTTGGATGCCGGGATTGTCTGACTTAGACCCTAAACCCTAAACTCTAAACCCTAAAGTCTAAACCCTAAACCCTAAAGTCTAAGGTGTGAGATGCACTAGAGTCTTGACATTCGACCAGGCAGAGACGGCGGCTGCGGACGGCATTTAGACTTGGAGTTTCCAACAATAACGGCCTCTTCTTTGTGGGGTCCCTAAAGCGAGGAATAGAGTTTAGGTGGACCCCCCCCAATAATAGTGACTATAAGGGATAATAGGGATTATATTAGGGTCCTCTTATATTCCTATTATACCACTATTACAGGGGGGGGGGTCCTCCTAAAGTATAGTATACTGGGGTCTATAAGGGGTCCCCTATACCCTAAATCTCAACTGTGTTTTGTTCACCTTCCTAAACCCTTAAACCCTTAAACCCTAAACCCTAAACCCTAAACAGTGTGGATCCCCAGTACCGCGGCAGCCCAACAGGTCCACGGGCTCCATGTATGTACGAGATGAAGCTTTAAGAGATTCTCCTTGTAGGGGTTTAGGGTTTAGGGTTCAGGGTAAAGTTTATACATCCCACAAAATATGGGGATCCTCGTTGTAGGGAACCCTAAACCCTAAACCCTGTAGGGAACCCCAAAGCAGGACTCTGAATGTGAACCAAAAACACATAAACATGGATTTGGCCAACCTTGATGCTTTCCCTCGCCCATCTTCTGTTCTTCATAATTCAGTAGGATGGTTGGTAACCCTAAGGGTCCAAGGACCAAATAATCGAGTTTTACGGCCCAAATACCGTTAATATTATAGTAATTGGGCCCTAAAGCTCTGTTATTTGGGTCCTTGGACCCTTAGGGTAAGTGATGACTACGCAACGAGTGATTCCCAACAAACAGTATGAGACAGATGAAACAAGCCTCAAAACAGCACAAAATCTGCACATTGCAGGGGCTGCAGCTGGTCTCAGGAGCCAAGTGAAGCGTTATGTGCTCGTAGAACTGCGGACGTGTTCAAGGCTAATGCCAACGGTGCTTTCTTCATAGGAAGATTCGGCAGGCATGCGCAAACTTGCGCGTCATCTTGCTTTGGCTGCAATCCCAGCCACTACTCCACTTTCCACGCTACTACGTCCCTGACAGCATAGGTACAAATGCGCTTCGGACAATTACTGTTGGCTCTTGACTTGTTGCATGTAGTATCCGGTCATAGGTTCGTTGCCACCATACTTGTAGAAGAAGGTAAACCTCGCGGTTGCAATAACAATAGTAGTAATTACTCGCAAAAGCACCAGGAGCATGTGTACAGAATATGATTACTGTTCACACGTTAACAGAAGGGTAGAAGTAGCAGCATCAGCTAACTTCACCAAAAGTGGCAATGGTACTATCAATAGCAACGGTGGTGACAGCGCTGTTGCAATCAGTACCAGCTTCGTAATTGTCACTGTAGTTGTTGAGGTAGTGGTAGTAGAAGAAAATGAACATGAATAACAATACCAATAATACGGATAGCTCTACTAATCATACGAATTATGACAACAATAATAATACTGATAATGACAATGATAATAATAATAATAATAGCAATCTAATAACATTAATCACAGCAGCAATGACAATATCAATGACAATAATACTGACAATCATAATAACAATAATAGTAACGATAGTCGTAACGATTGTACCAGTAATAATAATGACAATGAAACAACATTAATCATAAGAACACCAACAACACCAACAACAACCAACAACACCAACAACACCAACAACAACAACAACAACAACAACAACAACAACAACAACAACAACAACACCACCAACAACACCAACAACAACAACAACAACAACAACAACAACAACAACAACACTTAACATGATAACAATGACAACATAAAAAAAAGAAAAATAAATAAATAAATAAAACTACCAACAGTAACAAGAATAACAAAAATACTGACAAATTATTATGTTGATACTTGTTGCTGCAGCTGGGATGTATGAAGTTGGCCCAGGAGGATGCTCTCACTCCTTTCGCTGAATCTGCCGCCTCACCTTGCAAGTTACGTAAGGGTTTTAGGGTTTAGGGTTTACGGTTTGGGTTTTGTGGGTTTAGGGTTTGGGTTTTACGGTTTAGGTTTTAGGGTTTAGGGTTTGGGTTTTAGGGTTTAGGTTTTAGGTGTTTTTTTTTGCAACACCTTTTTTCAAGTTGTGTTTAGGGTTTAGGTTTTAGGGTTTAGGCTTGAAGGGTTTGGGTTTTAGGATTTAGGGTTTGGGTTTCAAGGTGTTGGGGCTTGGGGTCTCATAGCTTAAGGTTGCTTTGCATTGACGACTTTGGGGGTCCAGGGGTGCGCACCCCCTGGTACTGAGTTGTCAGGCTTCAAGACTGAAAGCCTTAGGGGCTAAGAGCTCTTTAGGATTTTTAGGGGCAATATATGAGCCTAAACTCCCAGTATCCCCCTAAATAACCCCTAGAGTAGTCCCCTATATAATCCCCTAAGGCACCCTCAAGGAGGAGTCTAGACTACAGCTCATATGAGGACGTGGGGTTACACATTTGGCGGTTCAGTCGCTGTGGAGTCTTCAGGGGTTGGTTTCAGGGGTGCGTGGGCTTATTAAGGGATTCGAGGGTTCGGTGTGTGGTGCGTCTGAAGCGATTATGGCTTCATAACTCATGACCCCTGCATTGCTGTACTGACTTCCTTCTTATCTTAATATATTTGCTGCTGCGATTCATATCATGACTAATGTTGTGAAACTTATTACTTCTGCTACTATGTGTATTACTTATACTATTTTAGTGCTTGTGGCATTACCGTCATATGGTTCGTTCTTCTACTACTATCATTGTTAGAATTACGTCTTGTATATCGATATGGTGATTTACTATTACCAATCACGGGGCTTACCGGGGGATCGGGGGGGGGATCCAAATAGCCAAACATGGGTACTCCAAATAGCCCAGCGTAGGTATGAATCAACCCTAAACCCTAAACCCTGGGGCCCCAAGAATTATTTATGTATAGACCTCTGAGATCCAGCGCTTTGGGTGTGTTCGCAGACAGGTAGTTAGGTTTAGGGTTTCAGCTGGCTCAGGGACGGGAGCCCCAAATGTGACCAGAATTCTGGCAAGCTGCCTTACAGAGCTTAACAACCCTAAACCCTAAACTCATGTGTGCTGGAAAAAAACGCTCGACTGGCATTTTTCTGTTGTAGTGCCAAAATGGACCCGATTATACTATAATCCTTATCATGGGGACCCAAAATGGCACTCCTAATTCGGGGAAACCCCGAACCACTATCTATTCCCAGCTTTTGAAATGCGTTTTTCATTTCATTCTCCATTGTTGCGGTAGATACCCCTACATATCCTTCTAAACCCCAAGTTCCATAAACCCTAGACCCTAAACCCTGTCCAGGGGACTGAAGGCATGCGCGCGTGTTAGGCCCGTTGAGTATGTGCTGGGCATGACTGCTGGCTACTGTGGATACTAAAAATCCTGCATGACCGCAGGCACCATGTTACTTTGGGAATTCTGGTGCTATGGTATGCTAAGGTCATGCAGGTCTTTTATATCAACCTTAGAAATCAGCTTTTCATGCGCATGCTGCCCTTCACAAACGCAAAGCCCTAAAACCTAAACCCGGATACATGTAATATATGCATATGAACATACATATACAATACACATACATATACATATAGACACATATGTTTACGTGTACTCTGAACCATTACCCACCCCTTCGATGGCCAGCAAGCGCCAACCTGATCCAAACAGCGCCAGTAGCGACATAAACTTAGCTTTCGGATTTGGGAGTTATGAGGAACAGGAATTCTGTTTTGGGGCTTAGGGTTTGGAGTAGGGTTTAGGGAGAAACTCCCATCTCATGACTCTGCCAAACGAAGAACCTGCTGAATGAGCATGCCTGCCTATACCTACCCAGACGATTCTACAGCTAGCTGAAGCCTGGTTTAAATGTGCACGCCTTGGTTAAGGTGTACAAGCACTTGAAGCCCCCCGAACGGGTAAAACCTTAAGCTCTAGATGTAGTTTCCACATTCTCTTCTCTCAGGGTAAGAAACCATGCGGGGATTCCATTGGGGGGTTCCCTTGTTGAGGGGGCCCTGTAAAAAGATTCCCTTCTCGGCCTTCTTCTTGGAGTCGTTGTCAGGCACCTTCACAACCTGACGTGGCACTTAGGGTTGGTGTTTAGAGCGGAGGGTGCAGGGTTTAGGCTTCAACGGCTAGAGCTTGAGGGGCAGCATTTTGAAGGGTCCTTACACTTGGGATGGTTTTTTATTTAGAAGTAGACAGTCTGAATAGAACGGTCTCGGGTTCGTGTCGCTGGGATTGCCACAGCGTTCAGGGAGGGTACTAGAGTTTAGGGGTTGGTTGGGCCTCCCACCCACGACTAGAAACCACAAGGGACAATGGGCAATTATACTACGGGCCCCATGAGCCGTAGTCTAAACTCCTAGTATCCCCCCTCATAACCCCTACAGTAGTCCCCTATAAAACCCCCTTTAACGAGCTTGGACTATAGCTCATACTTCCTGTTGTACAAATATTGCTGATTAAGGGGCGAACCCAAGTCGAAGGATTTTGGCCGAAGGATTTGAAATACCGTCAATGTTTCCCACATAACCCAATGGACATGGGTTCCTTCCTCCGGGACTATATTTATGTAACCCCCTGACTAATAAACCCCCTCCTTTTAAGGGCCTTGATATCAGGATCCCTATTATGATGCGTGTTTAGGGGAGGGTTGATTAGTCAACGGTCTGGGTTGTCGTAAAATGCGTCCCTTAGTAAGCCAAATATTCACAGTAGCTCATACTTTCATGCTGCATACTTGCCGCTAGAAGACTGCTCTAGGGGATTTCAGGGTTTAGGGGCCACAATACGGTTTTAAGGTTTGGGGCTTTAGGGTTTTGGGTTGGATACGTAACTAAGCCTGTACACCTAAAGAGGCTTCCCCAATATAACCCCATATTCCCAAAGGGTCGCCTAGATCCCCCTTGCCGGAAACCTCTTAGGGTTTAGGGTTTAGGGTTCCAAAATTCCGCTTCATCTCTAGGAGTGTAGAACCCATGGGCCCCATGGCTTCAACCGTTTTTTCCAGGACACCTGACACCTGACCCCTAATTAGTAGTTTCCATTTTCTTGTCCACTATCCCAGTATAACCGCTATATGACCATTAAACCCCTAGAAACCAACCTCACCCCCAACTTCCTCAAGTCTCCTTAACAGCCAAAGCCCTAAGCTCTAAACCGGGTGGTTTAAGACGATGTCGAAAACGAGCAGGACACGATGAAATTACCAAGACCATTACCACATGAGCTATAGTCTAAACTCCTTAAAGGGGGTTATATAGGGGACTACTATAGGGGTTATTAAGGGGGATACTAGGAGTTTAGACAGTAGCACACATGGAAACCTTAACCCCTAAACCCTGAACCGCGTGGCTTAAGATGCTGGGGGCCGGGCCAGGGTATGCTGGTACCATGCCTGCACAGGGCGGCATCTTGATCGAGCGGCTCAGGATTTCAGGGATTCAGTGCAAGAAAGCCGAACCAAAAATCATAACAACTATTCCCCTCAATGCTAAGAGTGGAAAATCAACACAACAGTGAGTCAGTTGGTAGCAGTGCGCACTCGTCAAAGGAGGCGCAGAAAAAAGAGGAAGAGGAGGAACAGGGAGCAAACCAGCAGCAGCCACAGCAGCACAAGGGGCGGCACCCGCGTTGTTAGTATTTCCAATGGCCCTAAGGCTAGTGACATCAAGTACTTCTAGGCAGAAGTACAACTAAACAATCACCGTAAACCAAGACCTGACGGCAATCCAAATCCCTTCCTCTGGGGGGGGTGGGGCGGGGTCGGGCGGGTGTATTATACAAAATCGATCAGCCCCTGATAGCCTTAACCTGGCAAACCCTAATCCCTAAACCCGAATGCCGCAAACCTAAACGGAGCCTTGGGATCCGGCTTGAACTTTGCGCTGTGTGGCGCTTGTGGCGGCTCTCCATAGTATCTGTCATGGTGGTTTCCATACAAAGGTGCTCAGGACTAGACCCCGAAACACTATAGGGACTCCAAGAATAAGTTTAGGGTTTAGGATCTAGGGTTTAAGGTGTAGGGATTAGTGCAGGAGACCACTATACAGCTTTGGAACTTTCATTTAATGGTTTAGCTTTAAACCAAGCCTTATGAAGCTATGTTCGTCAATAAGATGTCCAAATAAGGAACCTGTTTAGGCTTGGGGTTTGTGTAGTAAGGTATACTTCGGGGGTTTTAGGGTTTAGGGTGTAGAGCTTAGGGTTTATTGCGGGTTCAGGGATTGTGCTGCTGGGTTGCCAGGTTATGGTTCTATTTTCCAAAGTAACCCCACAATAACAGGGGTGCCCTTTTTCCTAGTGTTCAGTTTTAGTAGGGAGACACCAAACCAAAATAAACAGAGTAAAAGGGTACTACTGGGGTACCTAGCCTTGTGAAGAACAGTATCTATCATAGCATCGTAACAAAGAGGTATTGGGCCTTGGTACAAAACCATTGGTAAAGGTCCAAAACTTGCATGGTGGCCTACTCAATGACGGGGGTTAGGGGACGTGTAAGGGGGGATATTGAGGATAGTAGGCAGCCTTACCAAGTCAAACGATCATCTACTCCAACATTGCAAAAGCCGATTTCTTGCAGAACACACTGGAAAACCTTAACTCCTAAACCCTGAACCGTGGAGAAGTGTTTCCTGCGAGTTCCCGCCTCTTGAAGAACTGCTCCTCGGGCTAGTGCAAATTTCAACGGGGCTGTATAGGGTTATGTAATTTAGGGTTCAGGGTGTTCAGTCATGTTGGGCCTGGCTTTCTAGGGGTAGACAGGGGATAACCCCAATAACGGAGAATCGAATGGCAAAGAACATGGAAAATGAAATGGACACTGGGGATATGTAGTGGTTCATAGGGACTGGGGCTCTGCATCCAGCGCTTTCCTTTTTGCCTCCAGATAAAAGGAGGGTCCCGGTATGTACTCGAATATGTCGTCCTTGCGGGCTAGGATTTAGGGTTCAACGTGTATGGGGAGTTTAGAAACAGAGCCTCTCTGTTTTTTGGAAACCTTAGTTTCGAAAACGCACTCTATGACCCCAGTCTCCGTTTCATTTTCGGTTATCTTTACCATTCGAGTCTCCATTCTATACATCCCCACACAACCCTATCTTACCCTGTTTTCCCTATGAGCGGCCGATTGGGTCTCCAAGGTTTTCATGAAGTGTGACTTGAGGTGTGGGTGCAGAGCTATGCTTTTTGTTGGGTCGCTCCATCTTACAATAACAGCTACCACCATGGGTGATGGGAGTTATAACAGCCCCTTAATAAGACCCCCTTTAAGGACAGTTGCTGTCAGGGGTAATGACCCAAATCATGCTCAATTGAAAACCAGAGGCACTACCCACAACCGCAAGTATTGTCAGCACAGTGGCATGAAAAACTTGAATCGGGTCTTGGGGTATATTGGGCTGGGTTCCATGAGTAGGGGGTCCCGAAATAGACCCCAACATACTGTGATCCTTACTCTGGACCTCCCCTAAACCCTAAAACCCTAAACCCTAAAGCACTAAACCCTAAACCCTACACCCTAAAACCCTAAACCCAAACCGAAACTCCCAAGATTAGCAAGTATGACTTCTACATTGACATGGGCATGGCGCTGCGCCCGCCCGGATTCGGAACTCCAAGTAACGCTTCTGTAGTACTAATTCAAAGCCCCTGATAAGATAGCCCCCCTTTAGTACATAGAACATCGGCTATATGGGGATCTTATCATAATATACCCAAAGCCATATTCTATCTACTCAAGGGGGACTATAAACCTCCCCACCCCCTAATAGTAAAAACTCCTAGGATGACACCATGATGTATCAAGGGAAATCTCTGGTATTAGCAGGGTGGGGGTAGGGGAGGGGATTATAGTTGAAGCCGTCAGAAACTAGCAAGCCCACGAAAATCAAACTCCCCAGCCCCGTCAGTTGTTGAAGCCTATGAGCAAACGTGTTACACTTCAAATGTATGCATGAGGCGTGGCATCCAACGGCTAGTCTAAGTTGTCTACAATAGGTCTGAAGACCTGTCAATTGCGTTTTCTCAACTGACGTCATCTTCCCTATTCCGAAGTCCTAATCCACCATGCAACATCCCTGACCACATACCATGCAGACTGTAGCCTGCATCTTACACCACTGGACCAAGGGACCATGAAGGTTTAGGGATTTGGACGCAGGGTTTCGTGTTTTCCGACCTGTAGAGCATATAAGGGTATCTGGCCTCAATAACGGAGAATCAAACGGAAAAGCACATAGCAGATGAAATGGACACTGGGTTTACGGATACTGCTCCCAATCTTATCACAGTCGTGAACATGATGCTGATCAAGGGTAGTGTTCCTGAAAAATGGAGCTTATCAAGCTGAAACCTTTGAAATCTCCTGGGGACCCCGAGCAAACTTCAAACCCTGAATCCTAAACCCTGAACCCTATACGATAACCAAATCCATAGGGCTCCTAAGGGCCCCTTTTTTTGAGAAACCCCACTCCCTAAACTCTAACTCCTCAACTCACATGTTCCTATATCCCCCAATACCCAATACCCGTAAGACCCCTGCCTTTAGAACCGTAAATGCCCTAATGGAGAAGCCAGGGGGACTTAGTAGTAAGTGTACTTATACTTATACTGCCTACAAGCCACATAACAACCTCAGTTGTCCCTATTTCTAACCTACTTACCTAAGTCCCCCTGACCCTGAACCCTAAACCCTGAACCCTACATTCTATAGAAGCTTGCCCTTTCCATTTGTACTTAGTCCTCCTGACCCTGCAAGCACCCCAAACACTAAACTAAGTGAGGGGTCGCTG
>CAJNIZ010017569.1:70301-91700 GCA_905231905.1 Symbiodinium pilosum
AGGGTTTAGGGGTTTAGGGCTGGTTCCTTGCTTGGAGACTATTCAGCATGATAAGCTTGCAGTCCTTCTTTCCTTGGGTTTAGTGGTTGTATCTAACAATGACCCAGTTAAGTGATTAGGGTTTATGGTTCGAGGCTTGGGATTATGCAGGTTACAAAGTGACGGGTTTCCAGCCTGCTCGGGCTTCGACATCTTCAGCCATATGAGCCCTGGACTCAAGTTGTCACATATTCCTCAAAGGTCCTCCTTCGAGCCCCTATACATCCCCATATAGGCCCCAATGCTAACTTGAGTCCGTAGCTCATATTGACCCTAAGCCCTGAACCCGAATGAGATTTACAAGAATGGTGAGGATGGCCGCTGCTCCGGAAATGGAGGAATGGGTTCCAAGGACCAGCATGAGAGAGCTTAGAGAAGCTACTACAGGGATCCAGTCCCCCGAAAATCCTAAACCCCTACCAAGCCCAAAGCCCTAAACCCTCAACCGCGTGGTGGACTGTCCACATCATCTTCTAAGATGACATAAAGGATTTACGGCGTAGGCTTTAGAGTCTTGGGCTTAGGGGATTCTAGAGGGATTCTTCTACGTGGCATGTAGGACCCTTACTAAGGGTTGATGGAAAAGAAAATGGAAACTACTATATTATAGGGTTATAGAAGGTTTATGTAGGCTTCTAAGATTTAGGGTTTAGGGAACTTAGGACCCCTACAAAGGGTTAACCCTTAGGTACCTATACGAGTATAAGGGAGTCCCAAAAGGTTTTGGGTGAAAGGTCCAAGCGAAGTCCCAAGGAGTCTACTGTGTCCTTTTTGCGGTCCCCGGACCATGAACCCCTAAAGCGCGCATTCTGGACATGACACAGGGTTTAGGGTTTAGGGTGGTTGACTACACCCTCCCCCAAACAAACAAGGAACAGGAATTCCAAATATGATTCCAAGTCCGTTCCTACTTTTGTGGGTTATGGAACTTCAGCGCAATTCGTCAACTTCCAAATTATCCAATGAGCTTCTCCGATGAGTACCCGGACTATTGTTTTCATGAGGGTGAGGAAAGTCATGTAAGGGTTTGTATGATACAACTTCAGGAACATGGATACTGTAGAAGCCAGAAACATTCTGCTTATACCAGTTTGAGGTCTATGTAAGGTACCGTATCGGCTAACTATACAAACAAACTGAGACCATAATAATGTTGGCAACTATTTAGGCTCCCACATTGCTAAGTAATAGATAGGGTTGCCTCCTGCCTAGCACAATTCCAGCACCTCAGGAAGACTTCACTCCACGCCCCGTATAATGACCCTATAGGAGCCTGCAAGACTCACATGAGCTATACCTGGACCCCAAAAGTATGTAAAATAATGGCCTTTATGGCTATCTTAGGGCTATTATTTTTCATACTTTTGGGGTTTAGGTAGTCTAAACTCCTAGCATCCCCCTTCGAAACCCCTGTAGTAGTCCCTGTATTCTCCCCTATATAATCCCCCTTTTAAGGAGTTGAAGACTGAATGTAGCTCACATGCTAGACATAGGCAGGCCCAGGTGGTGGGGGCTGGAGTAATCACTTAAACCCGAGACCCTAATTTTTGGAACCCCATTCCGAATGATCTTGATGCGTCTCGGGGTGGATCTCCGTCATAATCCAACTGTCAGTCCTTTACTTCAAGCGTCCCCAGCACTAAACCGTAAACCCTGACCCGAGACCCAAAAACCCTAAACCGTAAAGCCCAAGCCCTAAACCCAACATCCCGAACTTCAAACCCTAAACCCCGAAAACCATACCCAGTGCTGACAATCCAAACCCTGATCCTTGACCCACACCCCGACCTCAAACCCAAAAACCCTCAACCCCAAATAAGTCCTAAACCCGAACCCCTAAACCCTAAAGCTCAGCTCCCTAAACCTTAAACCTAAACCCTAGTCCTAAAATTGCTGGCCAAAGGTCCGATCCCCAGCGCTTTCGTCGAGCCAGGTCAAACAGGAAACTAGGGGACGGCTTTCCACATCCCAAGGAAATGTCTGCAGTTTTAAAGGATATATAGGGGTTTGCGTTTAGGGCTTCAGGTTCGGGGTGTATAGGTCCCAGGAGAAATAGGGGTCTGGGTTGAAGGAGTTTAGGGCTTCAGATTCGGGGTGCAGAAGGCTCTATCGGGAAAGCAAGACGGAGAGAGAGAGAGAGAGCGAGAAGAAACATTTGAAAAATCATCTAGGCCGGGTAGTGCCCCCACAGTTTAAGAGTCTATATTGGGGGGTCATAGAAAGGACTCGAAGCCCTAAACCTAAACCTTCAAGGGGTCATACTAAGGGCTGTATATAGCATAACTGTATTATAAACCAACTGTTACAGAGTGGGCGCTCCACCCCTGAAGAGATGTCTGCATCTTACGCGGGATAATGGAGAATCAAAAAAGTTCAGGGTTTAGGGCTTAGCTGATACGGATTCGGCCTTCCAAATGGAAAGGTGTCTTTCAGGGGGGTTACGATACTCAGTAACAGCTTTTTTCCAAAAGTACAATTCCTGTATACACCGGGTTTCCACTTCATTGTACGCTTTCTTGTCAATCTGATTCTCGATTATTGGAAATAATTCAGGCCCCTATAGTACGCTAAATCCTATCAGCCTGAACCCTAAATCCTAAAAATATTCCTAAACCCGAAATCCTAAGCCCTAAATCCGAGATCCTCAACCGTAAGCCCTAAACCTCCAAGTAGAGAACTGTAAGATTCCCGTACGGAGCCCCCTTGGAAGCATTGCCTCCTCCCTTCTTTCAGGTTTAGGCTAACTCTCCCGAAGCCCTAACCCCTAACCCTAAAACCCTAAGCCCTAACCCCCTACACCCTAACCCCTAAACCCTAACCCCTAACCCCCTGAAAACCCCATTCATCGGAAATGTAGGCATACATCGCAAGGTTGGAGGTCTTCGGGCTAGAAGTTTACGGGCACTTGCAAACAACGCAACTATAGATATACCCCAGGGTTTAGGGTTTAGGGCTTATAGGGCTTAGGGGTAGGGAGTTATCAAAGTTATTGTCCTTTTGGAAGACTTGAGTGCCCAAACTTGGACTTCAAGTACAGCCATAGGTACAGATAGGTTACAACTAGCCTGAACCTCCAAGTGGTGTTGATGGAAACCCAACAAGGTCCCTAGCACCACGAGTCCGAGAAAGCACAGTACTGGTTCTTTATCAATCAAGATACGGTTTACTTAAACTCATGGCTATGGCTTCATATTCCCCTTTGGGCTTAAACAAAAGCCAGTACCCTGAATCCTAGACCCGAAAACTGAGCCATGACAACGACCCTGAGTGTAGTTTGCCGACTACAAATGTTGCAAGAATCGGTCCATGAACAGACAGATCTTTCAAAGGTTCCAGGGACCCTCCTAGAGCCCCAGGCTCCTCATTGTTTAAGAAGCAATTTAGGGTTTAGGGATTAGGATTTAGGGATTAGGGTGTGAGGCTTAGGGGTTTAGGGTGTAGGTGTGTAGGGTGTGTGTGTTGATCAGATGACTAGATGACTAGGGGTTCTTAAAGTGTGGAGTCCTGGGGGGCAGGTAACCAGTTGATTAAGCTTCAAGACTCCTTGGCACCCCCTGGTATCAGCTATGGCAATGGTTCCCTAAAAACTTCCACCCTAGACCCCTTTCTTTTCGGGGCCTTATGATTCAACCTACTAAACGCTAAGCGTACTTTCCATATTCTTAATTATCAGATTATCCAAATAACCTCAATATAACCCTAATATTACCCCTATACAGAACATCCCCTGAACGCCAAAATATTTTCTGCCAGACAGCTTCCTCCTCAGTCTAGCAGGAAAATGGGTTTCCAAGCGAAGGAGAGAAATAAGAGGGGCAGCACTTTTATCAGTGGACCTACACTAGGAGGACCCCCCACTCTGTAATAGTGGTATATTAGGAATATAAGAGGACCCTAATATAATCCCTATTATCCCTTATAGTCACTATTACTGGGTGGGGGGGCCACCTATTACCTACACTACAACCTAGCAAATCCTGGCAGATCCTAGCAGACCAAAGCAGCTCTTGTGAGCGTTCCCCTTCTTCCTCGGTGACCCGAAAACTTGGAGCTACACCGTTCCCGAAGGGTCCAAGTACCCAAGAATCATATACTTACCCAAAATCTGTACAATAATACTATTACCCAGAAACCGAGTACCAATATATTAGGTACATGGACACTCAGGGGTTGTGAAACTTCGACAGCGGGAATATGCGCCGGCGAGGTGTTGGCTCATTTGAGCCGTAGTCTAAACTCCTAGTGTCCCCCTTAGTAACCCCTATAATACTCCTTTATATCATCCCCTATATAACCCCCTTGAAGAGTTTAAACCTTAAACCTTAAACCCTAATCCCAAAACCCTAAACCCTATATAAGCCCCTTTAAGGAGTTTAGACTATAGCTCATTTTGTCCTGCGCTTGAGGAGATAGTCAAAGCGTTCACCAGTCTCGCAGCGTGGACGCACCTGGCTCTCAAAAGCTTTCTTGGGTTTAGGGTGTAGGGTTTAGGGTTTAGGGTGTAGGGTTTAGGGTTTAGGGAGGGTTCGAGGTTTAGGGTTTAGGGTTTAACTTTAACTAAGTTACCATATTGTGGGTCTGCAGTAAATGATAAGGTTTCCTTGTTATAGTAGCCTACTTCAAAGTTCGTAACAGCAACCCAGCTTCGGAAGCTTCCAGGGTTTGAGGAGAAGGCTGGACATATGGCTGTTGCCAAAAGAGGGTCCCAAACCCTGAACCCTGAACCCTGAACCCTAAACCCTAAACCCTAAACCCTAAACCCTGAACCCTAAACCCAGAACCATCCGCGGAGCTCATCCGCGGAGCTCAGGCTTGGCAAATCTTATGTAGGGATCTCGTCTAAACTCCTAGTATTCCCGTTTTGAGTTTAGGGTTTGGGGTCTGGGTTTTGGGGTTTGGGGTTTAGGGTTTAGGGCTTAGGCTTGTCTAAACTCCTAGTATCCCCCTTAATAAGACCTATAATGGTCCCCTATATAGCTCCCTATACAACCCCCCTATAAGGAGTTTAGACTAAAGCTCATGCAGGGATATACAGGGTAAATGAGGCTGAGTGTTCTACATGGGGGATATAGGGTTTATTCAAATGGGTTTCCCACGAGTAGGGGTAATTTTCAGAAATTTCTATGGGTGAAGCAGGGATATATAAGGATAATGGATAAGAAAATGGCAACTACGATTTAGAGTCTAGAGCTTAGGGTTATACAGGTATATATACTCCCAATAACTGCGATTCCAATTGCAAAGAAAATGGAGAATGGAACGGACAACTGGGTATGTTGTGGATTGTACTGTAGGGCTGTGTATTAGGTAGTAAAGGGAATTCGGTAATCCAAACATGTTGCAGCAATACCAAAGGTTCACCTGAAAAAACGAAACCTAAAATCCTGAACAGCAAAATGTAGGATGGAGCCTTTCCAAACGCTGAGCTCCACACGCCAGTCCAACTTGCGATAAGCGCCTCGGGCGTTCTTATCGTGACGCAGGCTATAAATCCGCATACACATTTCAGTTTCCATTTAGTTTCCTTTTTCTCTTCTATTTGCTTCTCCATCATTTTAGGGGTTGGGGTTACCAAGCCTCTTATTACTCGAGCTACAGTCTAAACTCCTAGTATCCCTCTTAAGAACCCCTATACTTCCCCCCCTGTATATAGCCTCCTTCAAGGAGTTTTTTACTATAGCTTTAAGGAGCTTTTACTATAGCTCACTTAGGTTTTCTCAAGGCGTTGGAATTAAGAACTACGTTTTACACAAAATGTCAGTGAGCTTGTGAGCTTTGTCAAGAGCAAAGGCTGGTTGACCCTAGCCTTCCTCGTTTAGGGTTTAAGGTTTAAGGGTTTAGAGTTTAGGGGTTTAGGGTTTAGGGTTGAAGGTTTAGAGTTTCGGGATTAGGGTTTGAGGTTTAGGGTTCTGGGTTTAGGGTTTAACCCCTTCCTCCTCCAATAGTAAAGGCCCCCATCCTCCCTAATATTGACTGAACTATGCCCAATACACCACAACGGGAATGTGTTATGACCCTAGGTTGAAGGTTTAGGTTTGACTTGCTGGTTGTTAGCAGGAAGGGCCGGAAAGGAAATGGAACCAACTATGTCATTGGGGTTATACCCTAAACCCTAATCCCCAAACCCTAAACCCAAATCCCAAAACCCTAAAGCCCTTAACCCTTACCCCTAAATCCCTTAACCCTAATGCCTAGACCCTAACTCCTACATTCCTAATCCCTAATCCCTAAGCCCATACAGTCGCTACTCTAGGGATCCCGTCCTCCATTCCCTACCCCAAACCCCCGAATTTTGTGAGAAACTTATAGCGGATTTTCAGATTGGCCTATGTCCCGGATAATACTAGAGATTTCCCTTGATACATCATGGCGTCATCCTGGTAGTTTTTACTATTAGGGGGTGGGGAGGTTTATAGTCCCCCTTAAGTAGATAGAATATGGCTTTGGGTATTTATAATAAGATCCCCATACACCCAATATGAAATATATATACTTAAGGGGGACTATAGGTTTAGGGCTTAGCTTTAGGGTTTAGGTTTAGGGGAAGAGGGAAAAGATATGGTACATCTCCATGTCTAACATCCACGGTCTCCTGCATGTTCTGGTTGGGCGCGCCGGATTTGGAAGTTTGGGATCCACAGCTCTCTTATACAAGTCTCTAAACAAAACCCCAACACCTTGAGCGGTTCGCGAAATCCAGTCTAAGCGGCCTAAACGTTCAGGGATACTATCCGAATGATGGAGAAAGAGATGGACAAGAAACTCGAACATGAAATGGAAACTGGGGTTACATGGGGCTCACATCGGGATTCACAGGGGGAATAGTTACAGGACAAATGGAAGCTACGATAATGAAGAATCAAATGGTAAGGAAAAAGGAACATCAGATGTAGGCGCGAAATTTAGCGTTTAGGGTTTAGGGTTTATGCATATGTGAGCCTGTCTAGCATCTTCTTGCAGAGGGGCAAAGCAATGAGCGGAAAAGTCCAGGCGTCTCCCACAGGGCTGGTTCTGGTGGTAACAGCCATAGTCCCTAAACCCTAAACCCTAATCAGCACTGGTTGTTAGCAGGCAAAGGAATGGACCCCTATAGTAGCCCCGAAATGATAATTCACAAGTGAAAGAACTTAACCCTAATCCCCAAGCCCCAAACCCTAAACCTCAAAATCTCTTAACCATAAACCTTGCAGCAGCCCCACAAGAATAAACCCCAAGTGAAAATAACGCTTCCCATTTTCCCTCTTGCGTCCTCATCTACAGGTAGTTCCCATGTCCTTCTTCATTCCCTTAGGGTTTAGGCTTTAGAGTTTAGGGTTTAGAGTTTCGAGTTCAGGGTTTAGGCTACCAACCATAGCGACAGCACAGTAGAGGATTTAGCAGTGGCACTTCGTAGTTTTCAGTCAGAACAAGCAACTTTGAACATCCTCAAAAGCGAAACACTTGATCATAGTACGAAGCGCTTTAAACAATGAACGTAGTAACTACGATGTGGTCATAGGCATATGGACGAAAATCGCTGTAGAAGGATTTCAACTAGCAACTGCCAAAGCAACACAGGCACTATGCCATAGGCCATAAGCCCCAAATCCTAAAAAACAAAACTCCCAAACCCTAACCAAAAATCTGACACCCTAAACCCTAAAAGCCCTAACCCTACATCCTTGCACCCTCAACCCTTAGCCGCTTAAATCCTAAACCCTGGAACCCTAGAACCCTACAAGCCTAAAACCCTACAAGCTGGGGGATCCCTGAGGCTTCCACACCTAGACCTGAGAAGAAGCCGGTCCTGCCACCAGAAAGACTTGGGTATTTCAAAGTGGGTTTGGGATTTAGGGTTTCAGGATTTGGGTTTAGGGTTTTTGGATTTAGGTTCAGGGATTAGGGATTTAGTTTTCAGGGTTTAGGGATTGAGGCTTAGGGTTTAAGGGTATCGATTTGGATTCACGGTTTAAGGATTTAGTGTTTAGGGTTTGGGGTTTTGGGATTTGGGTTTAGGGTTTAGGGTATATGGTTTTGGGTTCAGGGTTTAGGGTTTAGGGGTTTGGGTTTAGGGTTTCGGATTTGGGTCTGAGAGATTAGGGTTTAGTATAGGGTTAAGGGTACCTTTGCCTCAAATCTAGGCCAATGGGACTTAACGGCTCTTTAGGGCTATGATAGGGTTTGGGGTCTAAGTCCTGGGTTTGGGGGTTTTTGCTCAAAGGTTCATTGGACTTAGCAACTACTTACGACTGGGGTTATACCCCTACATACTCATGATTGGTCCCTAAACCCTAAATCCTAAACCCTAAACCCTAAATCCAGTTAAGGGGATTGTAAGTAGGCTGTGAGCCCTACCATGAAATAATTGCTAGTCCCATGAACCTTTAAACGGGGGTTTCCCTAAATTAGGGGTACTTTTTGGGGGGTCCATATAATAAGGACTATAGTATTTTGGGGTCTACATTGGGGTCCCCCTATTTTGGGAAACTACCAAATAGAGACCCTAGGATGTATGGGGATTGTGTTTAGGGTTCTAGGGCTTCGGGCTGCGTTGATTTTAGGGAGATTATAGGGTATCCCTTCTCTAGGGATGATTCTGTGTAGGGTTTAGGGTTTTCGGCTGCCTGGCGCCACATCCTGTTTTGAGGACACCTTCACAAACCACAACAACTTGTTGCTCCTGGCTGCTGTTGACACTAGACCCTAATCCTTCCACCCTAAACCACGCTGATGTGGATCTTTTCTAGCCTTTGAATACCCTAAACCCTAAACCCTTAACCCTAGCTTTTGGATGCATTTTCCTTACAGGACGGGAGCTTAGGGCCAGGGGCATATCTTCACGCCAAGCCTCTCACAGTTCATGAGCAAATTTCATGGCGGCGCTAGCAGTACTACTGTTGATACTACAAATCCTCCTGACCTGAATATACTCCCATTATTCCCAAGGTATAAGGTACTTAGGGTCATGCAGGATTTTTAGTAACCACCGCAGTAGAGGGGAAATTAGGATGGGTTAGACCTTGATTCTTGCCCGATAACCTAAACACCCAGCCCTGGTATCGCGACAGAAGGACTTTGCGCCAAACACGTTCGACATTTCTCAAACAAGAGGTAGCCTAAACCCTGAACCCTCCTGGGGATGCGCATGGCGTATGAGGGGATCGTTCGGGTCTCCCTTAATTAAGGATTCTGGGGGTCTCCCAAAATTAGGATCCCAATACTAATGACTGTAGTATTTGGGGATCTATGGAAAATGTCTTATACAACGGCCATTACACTCATTGTGAGAAACTTCCGCCAACAATGCTCAGAATCCTCGTTTTGTTTGCTACCCTAAACCCTAAAGCCTAACCGTCCTAGAAAAGCATACATAACGCTGGCTTCCTTGCGCAAAGCCTCCCAACTCTAGCTAGCCCTTTCCTTCTGAGGCAGAAGGCATCCCTATTTGAGCTATAAGATTTTGGGGTTTAGGGTATAGTCTAAACTCCTAGTTTCCCCATAACAACCCCTACAATACTCCCCTATATAATCCCCTTTAAGGAGTTTTGACCCTAAACCTTAATCTGCCCTAAACCCTAAACCCTAATCCCTAATCCCTAAACCCTTACCCCTAAACTCCTTGAATCTGAGAAGTTTCGACTATAGCGCATTTGACCTGTCCTGTCCAGCAGCGGATTCCTGGGCTTCGTTTACTACGTGGCACTTAGGATCCCTTCTAAGGGTTGACCCTTTAGGTACCTATAATAGGAATATAAAGGAATCTTACAGGGTTAAGGGTCTAAGTTCCAAAGCTACGTCCCAAGGAGTTTAGAGTCAACATATCACTATGGGCCGTTCGACGCTATATAACACTTTTTGTCCTTGTTATTGCTGTCATGCCCATAACTACTACGATTGGTAGTGCTACCATATAATAATCCCAGTTTCCATTTCATTTTCCATTTTCTTTTCCATTTGATTCTCCACTATAGTAGTTTCCATTTTATTTTCCATTATCCCCAATAGCCCCCTTTAAGGAGTTTAGACTCCAGCTCATATCATCTAAAAAAAAGGAGTTTAGGAGTGTGCGGCTTTGAGCTTCAGCTTGGGATTTAGGGTTTGGGGTTTGAGGGCTTCGAGGGTTCTAAGTTTCGGGCCTGGGGTGTCGTGTCGCCTGTAGGCTACTGAGGCTTACGGACAGCCTAGACGCTTCAGGGGTTATGGCTTGAAGGCCCCAATCGTCTCCCTGGTGCTTAGGAGGGAATGGGGGAATGGATTATGGGAACTTTTTTGGGGGATTATATAAGGACTACTATAGAGATTGATTCCCCCATTCCCTCCTAGGCACCAGGGGGTCGTTCAAGGTTTGGATTTGGGGCTGAGTGTGCTTGAGGCCTGTCTTCGGCATCCTTGGATATCTTGCCGGGATCACAGGAAGACATGGAGGCTGCAGGAAATGAAAACCCAACATCCTAGACGTGATGTGCGTGAGTGGCGTCCAAGTCCAGGTGCTACCCCTGAACAGTAACCCCAGAAACTATGCAAGAGCTGTGACAAACAGCTTCACAAGAATTATCCATGATGCGCTACCAGTCCCCCTTGAGTAGATAGAATATGGCTTTGGGTATATTATAAGAACATCCCCATATACCCCATATTCTATCTACTTAAAGGGGACTATAGACCAAGAGCAAGAACCAAAACCCTTGAATTCTGGGGGTAGCATCCCCCATCCTCCAAGCTGCCCCAAACTACAGATTAGGGCTCAGGATTTCGTGTCTAAGCCTCAAACCTAACCACAAAGCCATTGAAGACAACGGGCTAAAGGTGTAGGGCTTAGGGAGAATGACGGTCATGATCCCTTAAACCCTCAAGATCGAACACCCTAAACCCCAATCCCCTGAAACAAGCGCTGAAGCATCCCTTACTGCAGCTTCTCTTATCACCCTCGAAGCAATTGCCACTGTGTCATAAGAGTCCTTCCTGACAGCCGTCACTATGATTGTGAAGCATCACAGACAAACCTACACCGTTGGATTTGTAGATAGTCCTCTACCCTACACCCTAAACCCTAAACCGTACTATAAAATACTGAAAAGAAGAAGAGTATAGTGTAGTCTAGCATAGTGGCCCTGGGCTGACAAGGGGTATGCGGGGATTGCCCTAAACCCTAAGCAATCCTGTTGTCAGGGATTTGATAGGGTCAGGATGCCTACAACGGTCGAAACTTAAATAGCGTTCTTGGGCGCTTGAACCTAGTAAGATCATATTCTTTGTATAGAATTCCATACCAAAAAAAAGGGGTTCAAGTATCCCCAAATAAGATACTACTCATTTGGCTTTACAAACCAAAAGGAACTCTGCAGGACGCCGCAACAACTGCCAGGCCCCATCAAAACCTGCCAAATCCTCTGAGGGCCAGGTACAGTCCCAGGATCTATGATTTTAAGAAACTCATGAGAAGCATGACACCTTCTGCGCCTGTAGCCACCACAAATTCCTGGCTAAACTCCAACTTCAAACCTCCGACCCCGAAACCTCAAAACCTAAACTCCAAATTGTGAGCACCCGACAAACTGCCCACCTCGACCCGAACCATCCCCACCCTAATGTAGACCCCTTCTTAATATCCCTATTGTAATCCCTAATAGTCGCTGTTAAGGAGAGAGGGGTTTATCAATCAGGGATCTGAACCCTGAGAGCCCTAACCCCCAAAATGTAAAAATGTTAGTTTCCATTTTCGTTTCCATTATCCGCATACAACCCCTATATAACCCCATATGTACCCATTAAGGGTCTACATTAAGCCCAATGAAGCCCTCAACAGTGTCAGTCAGAGCTTCATGTGGCCCGTCACGATGCAGTAGTTGGTCTCGTAGGGCGGCTTATGGTGCCGCAGGTGGTTTTTGCGGTGCACCAGGATCCCGGCCTAAGCCGCATTTTCGGGTTTAGGGCAGTTTAGGATTAGGGTTTAGGGGTGAGGGTCTGGAGCACAAAGTACGTATACTTCCATTACGAAACATAAAGCCTTCAATGATACAAGGATGCAGGATGAAGTTTAAGGTATGTTCCTCAATCTACTTAGGGTGTAGGTTTGAGGATTTAGGACCTAGGGCCTAAGGCTTGAAGGTTTATGGCTGGGGTGGGTTGCGTTTCAAATTTTAATGCCTAGAATGCCTGTCATAATGCCCTTGTAAGCCCTACATGCACTTAGGGTGAGGTACCCTCCCTAAACCCTAACCCTAAGCCCTAAAGCTAAAGCCTACACACGAAATTCCATTTCAGCCCAGCGGCGTCCTGCAGCCAGTTCACCACTGGATGGCATTGAGAGCGGAGGGTGTGGCTCCACTTGTGGAACCTCAGACCCCTAAACCTAAAAAATCTTAAACCCCTAAACCCTAAACCCCTAGACCCCTAGACCCTTAAACCCCTAAACCTTAAATCTCAGCTACAAGAGTTGACGCACATGGGAGGTGTCCAGTCATTGGGTGGCGTGCCACAGAGAGGGCAGGAGCTCAACTTTGAAAAGATGATTTGGGATAAACAACTAAAGCATGAACCGCGCTATTCTCACGGACCATCTTGGGCATCTTATGGCAGAAAGAGAAATCACAAGCTAGTCCAAGCGCGGGGTCCGCTCTTGAACTGCCTGCAGGAATTACTTTCAGAAGAATCCGTGGTATAGGGTTTGGGGCTCTCTTACTGAGGTAACAGTTAACATAATACTTTTCAAGTTCTTCATAGGGCTTTCGTAAATCCTTTCTAAGGGTAGAAAGTCCTTGCAAGTCTTGAGGTTAAAGGGGTGAACGGGGGAACCTAATTTTGAGGGTGCGGCATCCTCACATGGTGGTTGATCAAGATTTCGGCAACAACATAAAGTGAGATGCTGCTAATACACTTGAGTTGAATTACCATCGTATGATACATCATGAGTAACTAATGAATAACCTAAGTTCCTTCTAATCAGTTCTTTAACATCGACACCGGCAGTCGCACCTTACGATGCTCAAATAACGATGGTGTGTGTGTGTGTGCTTGATCTGCAGTAGCCTTGGCCCAAAGGCGGCTTGCTGCAGAGTTCGGCTCGCTTTCGCGGCAGACGGGGAAAGCGGTGCAGAGGCTGTGACGAGCACAGCATAATGAAGGCCAAAGCAAATGCTTAGCATGAAGCTAAAGGCAATAGGCCTCCGATGCGGCAAGCAATCAAAGGTAAGCGGTGCACAAACTGCCAGGAAAGCAGCACGTCATATTCAGCGATTGCTTAGCAAGGAGCTTCGGTATGCATGACGTTGGCGGCAGCAACGACAATGCGGCAACATTAACGTGAACAAATGCAAAAGAGGCAAAGCAAGGAGGACTGAAGCATGAGCACTGCTGGCACTGCAACCGTTCTCTCCCGCATAAATCACAAAAAGATGGGCACAGGAAGGTAGCAACACACTACTGGGGCTGTTGAACTCACCAGACTGTAGGCAAAAACGTGGTCTGACTGAGAAAAGAGGGCAAAACGACAGAGCACCAAGGCGATCCCAAAGGGAACAGAGCAGGTGCGGCAGAACAGATGCAAGACCCGGGCAACCGGGAACTAGGTTCATTACAGAAAGAAAGTCCACTTGCTATGAAATAGATATCGGGCAAAATTCACAGCATGCACTGGCCGTTGTCATTGTCCTGGCCAGTACGAGCAGCAGCTTGCGCTTGGACATCATCCTCAAATTGTTTGAGGATGGCTCGCTGCCTGATAAGTGCTGCTCTGTTCCAGGCCACTGCAGCTTTGTACTGCCGCGACCAACCGTGTAGCGATCTCAGACAACAAGCCGTAACTTGTTGCGCTGCGGCATCTGCGGCTGCATTGAGTTGTCGCCAAGGCAAAGCACTGTGATCTGCAGGCGGGGCCCAATGGGCGCTACGGTTTTGTGCAAGCACCCAATGGATCTCACTAGCAGGGGAAAACAAAGCAATTTCTCGCCGTATACCGTCAAATGACGATGGTAGAATCTATCCTTTGAGAATGTTGATGTAGGCTACTACATTTTTTGGAGGCATGCTGGGCAACGCAGACAAAAAGCCGGATGCTGTAGGAGATGGCATCGCGTCATGACTGTCATCCACCCCCTCCCCTAAACTAACATGGAACCCTAAACCCTAAACCCTGAAAGGGTCCTTTATAGACTCCTGTCCTGTTCAACTGGGCCCAGATGGGCTTCCATGCCAGTTAAGCAGGGAGTTGCCTCCATGTAATTCTGTATACTCCATACATAACCCCTACATGAACCATAGTCTCAACTCCCAGCATCCCCCTTACTAACAAGTATATATGTAATCCCTGATATAACCCCTTTTGAAGAATGTAGAGTACAGCTCATATAACCATTCCAAAATCACTACATACTCCTTGCATACTATACAACCCCCTAGTCAAGCATTATATAACTCCTACATAATCTCTGTAGTATTTTGTTGCTTCTTCTTTCGTGGTCCTTTGCGTATCAGTATAAACCTTTGGGATGGTGTCGCTTTTATTGCAAACTTGAGGCTTCGGGTTTAGGGCTTAGGCTTTGCGGTTTAGGGTGTAGGGTTTTGGGCTTGCGGTTTAGGGTTCGGGGTTTAAGGATTAAGGTTTGGGGTGTAGGGTGAAGACAGGATATTCCTGTGATTTTTCGAGCCCCCAATGGAAAATCGTTAGTATTGTAGCGGGGCATGTACGAGTTTAGGTGGTATACGAGGATTATCCCAAACGAAGGACCCGAAATAAGTCATGAGAGTCCAAAGGTCCTTCATTTGGGGGTCGGGATAATCAAAGCCCATGTGTCATGCTGAATGACCCACACATACATTAATTGAACTGGTGGCCCCGCCCCCAGCCTGGAAAACTCGACAGACTCCGACTAGCTTGTTTAACCGCAAAAATCTCAACACTCAACCCTAAACCCCAAACCCTAGCCCCTAAGCCCTAAACCGTCCTAAACCCCAAACCCTAACCCCTAAGCCCTTAACCTCAAACCCTAACCCCTAAGCCCTAAACCCCAAACCCTAACTCCTAAGCCCTAAACCCTAAACCCCAATCCCTTACCCCGAAGCCCTAAACCCCCCAAACCCGTCAACCCCTCAACCCTCAGGCTGGCCTTTGATCCCTAGAAGCCCCACACCCCAAACCGTACAGCCCGAACCCTGAAACTCTAGAACATGCACCTCCAACCCGAAGTACGGTAGAGAAAAGGGTTTAGGGTCCAGGATTTGGGGATTGCAGGGTATAGGGTTTAGTGTTTAATCAAAATCTAAGCGCGGAACCTGAAACATCCTGGGCGGAAGTCTTAAACCCTGATCCCCAACCGCGTCTGAGGCATTCACTCCTGGCAGAAAGCGATGCCAGCACAAGAGATCACTGCCTCACAGGTAAAGTCCTATTCAAACTGGAGTTGTTTAGGGTTTAGGGTTTAGGGTTTAGGGTCATTAACACCCTGAACCCTAAACCCTTACGAACCCTCTGTGGCGCTTAGTCAGAATTGCAGGAATGGACCAAGGGTATGATTTTGGGGATGCTATGATACCACGGGGGCTACTACTGTGGAAACCCCATCATATGCGGTTTAGGGCTTAGCGCTCATACTGTGAGGGATTCTATAGGGGGCTATACTACCAGGGTCCACCAACGCAGCCCCTGGAAAAAACCAGGTAAATGAAAGAAGCAGGCGGGAATTGCCGGGTGAATGAAGTGTCCTCCTCTTCGGGACTGACAATAAGGACCAAGTTCACGGTTACAGGATGCTACCCTAAACCCTTACCCCATAAGTCTAGCCTGGCTGAAAACAACCTCTAACAGGTGGTACTCCACTAATTTTCTGCTAATCTGCTATTATTCCCTACTAACCACCAGGAAGTGAAGGCGCCCTACTTACCTTGAGAAGCCCCGATGATGTGGGTAGCTATCAACCTTCTTGGCCCTTACGTGCGAACGATCGATGATACTCTGCTGAATAAGGCTGCTTCTAGTTTGGGGCTTTGAGTTTAGGCTTTAAACCCAAGAGGTAACACACACTTACTATTACATAATATCTTTGTGTATCTCCTTCTTGCTGGTTGCTAATCGTGAATGGAGGAAAGGATAAACCTAAAAGCCTTCCACAGGAACAAACTCGGCACCCGAAATCTTCGAAGTCGCGTGGCGGCCATGGTTTTAGTCACCTAGACCCTGAAGCCTAAACCTGAAACCTCGCGTTTAGGGCCTTGGGCTTGGGCTTAGGGTTTGCGGTGAAGCGCTTAAGGTTCAGCCGGGATGCCCAGAGCAAGACATACGGCTGGCTGCAGAAGACTTCAAAAGCAATCAAGAACGGCATGGTCGCCAGACCTCTGCTTGTGGGACCTATAGGGTTATGCAAGGCTTACATAGGGATAAACAGGGATAGTGGAAAGAAAATGGAAACTACTATTTAGGGCTTAGGAGCTATAACCCCAAGAACGGAGAACCAAATGGAAAAGAACATGGACAAAGAAATGGAAAGAGGGTATACGTGGGGGTTATACAGCACTTGCAGGCTTACTTGGAGGTTCATATGTCTTAATAACTACTTGTGGTTGGGCTTGGAACCCCACTTATGATTCGTGTAACCCCTATAGGGCCATTTAAAGGAGGAATACTAATAGGGTGAAAGCCCCAGGTATAAACAGTATAACCCCTATATAACTTCTATTTAATCCCTATACTAAATAGTAGCTTTTCCATTATCCCTATATAATCCCCATATAATCACTGAGTCCCATAAACCTCCCAGCAGGGTCTAGGCATTCCGTTTTCCTTATTCAGGCCTGGTTGGGAATGAGGAAATGAAATTACAGGCATGATTTTTGGGCGGTTAAGCTCCCCTAAACCCTAAACCCTAAACCCATATCGACAAAGTAGTGGTTGTGAATAAAACCCTGACACAAGTTGGGTGGAAGCGGTTGACTAGGCCGGCCTTCACCAAATTGGGGTGCCCTTGAAGAGGCCCCCCCCAAGAGAACAAAGTTCTCAACACGACCTCTTAACAAGTACCCTCACAAAAACTAACCCTAAACCCCAACTCCAAAATTCCTTACCTAAATGCTAGAACATAATCCCAGATGAAGCTCAGCGGCAGGTAGGAAAGCAGTTGTTACCTCGGCCAAGATCTTTATTAGGATTATAGATAACAGGACTTAAAAATAATGTGCAGGGAACTTCCAGTTTAGGGTCAGGGTTGATCGGGATGTACTGTAAGTCGTCTATTCTTCTGGGAGGCGCTTTCAAAGGCACCCAAAATCATTTGTGAATGGGTCCCGTTGTACAACAATAGGGGAAATTATCCAAAAGCGCCACCTAGTCTTCTATTCTTTCCTGTCTTTGACTAGCCAAACACAACCCCCCACCCCCCGGCCCCAGTTCCCTGCCAGATGCCAGCCCCGGCCCCCCACCCCGCCATCCCAGTTCTGCTAGGATGAGGAAATGCCAAATGCAGCGCAGGCTTCGCCTCTCGTGCGCATCAGCATCATACTCCGGCCGATGGTACAGTGATATGCTAGCCGTGGCTTCTCTTCCTTATTGTCCTCGGATCGCTCTTGGAGCCTTTCCCCGGTCCTCTCTGCCTACGCAACCTTCACCGGGGATCTTGCCCCCACACTTTGATAATGCAAAATACAAAGTACTTCGGGTATACGAGAGCGGCAGTGCATCTCATGCCTTGCAGGCACAGTAGTCAAATGAGCCTTGTATGAATGCTTCAGAAAAGCCTCTCTTTGTGTGATCGGCAGCCTATCAGCTGAGGCGCGGTGCGTGCTATTCTTTGAAATTGAAGTGGCTTCAAGAATCTACAACCGCGATTGCGCGCGCATTAAACCAATAAAAGTTGTCTAACCCTTGACACTGAGGACGGCTTGAAATCAGGGCAATGGGCTCCCTCCAGCGCCTAGCCAGGAATCTCTGCGTTGCTCTGAGGCTCGGACAGAAGTCCCTATAGGTGATTGTCCACGGCTCTTCATGATGGCCTCATGCTGAATATTGCCGGCATTGTCCATCACACTCCCCTCGAAAGTGGTTTAAATGCGTGGGAAGGACTTACGCCCGACCGGGAATCCAAACTAAGGTCAATATACCAGCCGGAAAGTTAGTTGACAGCCGTGGCGGCCGCTGCCGTGGCTGCTATCGGGATCATGATCGGAGTCCCGGTCATATTGGTCATGATGATCACGGTAGTCGTGGTAGTTGTATCGCTACTGGTGGTGAGACCTGGAACTGGTACTTGTACTGGTAATGGTTGTGCTGCTGATTATCCTGCCGGCGGAGGCTGGGGGCCAGTGGCGCTGGCGGCGGGGGAGAAGCTTAAGGGCAGAGGTGTGATTCACGGCAGGTGCAGGGCTTCTGGCGCAGAGCCTGGTCTCGGCTTGGATCTAGGATGCTGTACCAAGTTCTTGATCTTCAGACCAGATAAAGTGTTCCTGTTGTGCAATCTGCCAAGCAGGTCATAGACAAGAAACCTTCAAGCAACTCCATCCAAGAGCCCGACCCTAGAACCCAACCTTGGTCAGATTAATCACCTCCTGATTTTTTTCGCAACGTACCCCGGTGGTGATCCCCAGGTGATCCCAGAGAACGATCCTTAGGCCCTCCTCCACCTTCCCGCGCCAAGCAACAGGGAGTAAACCGTCAACCCCAGACCCAAAACCAAAGACCCTATGTCTGCATGTATCTCTCTACATATGCTAACACACGCACCATATACATATATATATATATACATATTTCGAGAGCTGTTTAAATGCAAGATGTGTGTATGTGTAGACTATGTGTATATATATATATATGTATGTGTGTGTGTGCTTGTTTGTTTCTATCTCTGTTTGAAAGGAAGCCCTTAAACTCTCAACCCTCAATCCTAAACTCTAAATACTATAGCAGCTTCACTGTTCTTTTCCAGTAGGCTCTAAGCTCCCCTGGCGCTCCTAGCTTCAGGTGGCCTTGGAAGGCTTCAATCTGCGAGCCCACGATAGGCGTGTGCGCAGATCCATAATTGTCAACCTTGCCGGCGTTAAAGGAAGGGAGATCAGGAGTACATAGGGTATTATTTAGGGTTAAGGTTTTATGGGAGAAGGCTTTAACTTTCAGGGTTTAGATTTTCGTGGACCCTAAAAGTATGTAGAATGATTGCCTTTTCTGCAACATGTTTAGGGGTTTGTAGCATCATTTTCCCTACGGCACTCTTGGTTGAAGTGGGGTTTTGGATTCAGGGTTCAGGGTTTATGAAGTTTACGGTTTAGGGCTTCATGATTAAGATTTAGGGTTTAGGGCGCCGGATCTGCAATTTACGGTTTAGGGCCATATGCTCTTGCTAAGAGGGAATGCTTTCTTGGGAGATTATGGAGGTTTTTCCTTAGAATCTCACCACTTCTTTCTCCAACACAAGTATGTCGAGACTTGCATGTGCTGGCTTCAGGGGAGAACATTACAAGAACCAAGAACTGACGATGATGCCGACGACTCTGCTCATAATGTTCAGCATTAACACTTTAAGTACCACGGCAACCATGCCCGCGCCACTTGTAAGACAATGTGCGCAATCCTGAAACATAGGCCCAAAACCAAAAACCGTCGACCCTGAACAGACTCTTGGGGTTGGGGCTGAGTGCCGGAGCTTTTGGAGTCCCTGCAGAGCAGTCTTGAAAACAGTCTTTCTCGTACATTTTGGGGTGTTCCGAGGTGTAGGGGCACCTTTGAAGGGGGATATAAGGGTACCCCTAATTTTCGGACACTCCCATATAGAAGTAGCTATGGGGAGCTCTGAGCGTGTTGTGGAGGCGGAAAGCCGCGGAAGGGCTTGGCTTGAAACTTCAGTGATTCAGGTTTTCAGGGCTCTTTTAAGGTTTGGGTTATATGGTTATAGGGTTACAGGGTTTAGGGTTTACGGTTCAGGTTTTCAGTGCTCTGATAGGGCTTAGGCCTTTAGGGTGTGTTTTAGGGCTTAGGGTTTAGGAGTACATACAAACTGTTATAAGGTTTCAACTTGGAAGTTTTGGGCGGGTTTTGTGCGAGTTGCTCGTTTTGCTGCTGCCCCGCGCAATTTGTATTTGCCTGGGGCTTGAGGGTTCAAGGTTCAGAGTTTCGGGTCTTCAGGACTATGCTAAGACACGCCCCTGCTACTGAATGTTTATTCATATCCTGGTAGCTTCCTGTAAATTCCTGTTAGATCCCAAAACCAACCAGATGTAACCCATTTTCCAATTTCGCATGTAACCATGCATTTTTTCAATTTCTAAAGACCATGTGTCCCCAAAACAGCCAATGACCTCTTTAAAGGGATCCAAAGCTTCCAGTTCCTTTCCAGTCTTTGTACCAGTTGATCCTGTCTTCTTATTTCTTAACCCCAGATCCCCCAACCGCACATATCCGTTCACGGGACTCAAGCTTTCCATTTCATGTCCACTTTCTGTGCCAGTTACATTTTTTCGTTGTTACTCCCCAAGCCTTATAAGCCCTAATCCTTAAACCCCATATGTCCCTGCAATTATATACATCCTCCGGAAGGTCACACAAGGTCTCCAAGTCATTTTTCCATTTGGTTCCTCATTATGGTAAATCCGCCTAGCCTAAGAACCCTAAAGCCTCATGTGTACCATAGTCTAAACTCCTAGTAGCCCCCTTAATTTGCCCTACAGTAATCCCTGAACCCTAAACCCTTCATATGCCCTATATAATCCCCTATACAACCCCCCTCTAGGGAGTTTAGACTATGGCGCATGTAAACCTTAGACCTTAAACCTAAACCCCCAACGTAGCAGCCTACAGCTTAGGGGTTTAGGATTTAGGTCTGGAAGTTTGAGGGTTTAAGGTCTAGGGATATGTTCAAGGATGCAAGATCAAAAGGAAGAGAACGTGGGAAATCAGATGGACACCTGGGTTACATTGGGGTCTATAGGCATTAGAGCGCAGGGAAGCCTGAATATTACCAATATCGTTTTGAGTTTATCGGTACCCTAGTCCACAACTAAACAAGGAATCTAGGCCTGCAATGTTGGTATTTGTCCCTACCTTAGACCCCAAAGACCTACAGTTTTAGGATTTCATACAAAGAATTATACTATAGGGTCCTAAAACTGAAGGTCTTTTGGGTCTAAGGTAAACCATAAACCCCAAATATGAAACCAGCTTCCATCTCCTTGTCCATTATCTTCTCCATGTGATGCTCCATGCTTGGGGTAATATCACTGTACCATCAATTTATCCATATATAACATTCCTGGATGACCCCTATACACCCGTATATATCCTTATAAACCCTAAACCCTGAAACCTAAACCCCTAAACCCTAAACCCTATAACCCTAAACTCTATAACCCTAAAAAAATAAACCCTATAACCCTGCACCCTAAGCCCTAAACCCTATAAGTCTAAAC
>CAJNIZ010017580.1:2182-31863 GCA_905231905.1 Symbiodinium pilosum
TGCATAAGCGGGTGCAACATTACAGGTTTTGGCTAAGTATATGATTATTGGGTACTTGGACCCTTAGGCAAAATGCTACCTCTTTTTTGGGCTTGGCAAATTAGGGGAACTCCCAGGCAAGACTTTAATAGTTTCCCGTCAAGGGGTGTAGGGAGACCCGCCAACATTGGATGTATACACATGTCACAATCACAAGTATCCTCCTGGACGCCAAGCCCAAGACCCTAAATCGTGCATCACCTCTAAACAGTCTAAGCCCCAAGAACCCTCCCAATGGTTCGATCCTCGCACTTTTTGTGAATCCCCCCGCAGAAATTGTATAGGGTCTTGATGATATGAAGGAAACGGGATATAGGGGTTGCTCAAATCGAAATCAAGCACAGAACCAAAACAAACACATTTCGGGGCGTCCGAGTATCGAAAAGGCTGAAGCACGAGAAAGCCTGAACCCTAAGATCCTAAACCCTAAGCCATCCCTGAATAAACTTTAAACCCTGAATCAATGCCAAACCTTAGGGTCTACCTCATCCTGTAATCCCTTTTCTAACCCAGGATTCTTGACCGTGCCCTGTTTTGCTACTTTGCAGCAAGGACCCAAACCCTAAACCCTAAACCCTAAACCGCCTAAACTCTAAACCTTAAATCCTGATTGCCGGAGGGATCTGCTGTTTGAAGGAAAATTTACAGGGTTCATATAGCTATCAGGTAGATACTTGGGCCCAAAAGTAGTTGAAGTAGTTGTATGGGAACTTCTTTGGGCCCCAAGTATCTACTATATAGCTATATGGGCCCTTTGGGAATGTACCCCCGCTGCAAGCAGTGCTGATTCTAAAAATCTTGGGTTTTCAAAGTTCAGGATTTCCGATGCACGTAATATTGTCTGCATCTGAAGCCCTTGTCCGGCCCTACTGCTCCTAGTGCCCACACAGTACATTGTCTGGGCCCAAAACGCCTATGAACATACGCATTTGAGGCCAAATAGTATATCATCTGGGCCCAAAACACATAAGCTAATATGCGCATTTGGGTTTTCAAGTTTCATCCTACTGAGGTAGTTGGACAATTCGGCCATGTCAAGGCAGCAATAGCTAACTGCAACCCAGTTAATGATCATACCAGACGGAGGCTCAAATGGTCTATGTATCTACGTGAGCTATAGTCTAGACTCCTTAAAGGGGGCCATAAAGGGGATTATATAGGAGAGTGTTGTAAGGCTTATTCAGGAGGATACTTGGAGTTTAGACTAATTATAGCCCATATAGTGTATACCTGGGCCGTAGCTAGGTAGATTTGAAGCCCATTTATTGCAAAGTATTTACCATATACCCACATGAGCCCTTTCCGAAATGTACTTGTACTTCACATGCCCGGGACCTACAACCCAGAAAGAATTGGGTCGACGAGGAGGTGGGTATGTTGTTTCCCGCGTAGTGCACGTACCGCCTTGCAGGAGATACACTAAACCCTTAAACCCTAAACCCTTCAACCCTAATTAGCACTAAACCCTAAAGGCCCTAAAGATACCGAAGGACAAGATGGGGCATGCTGAAGCATCACATTAAGAATGCTATCCAACAGGCCCATGTAGCTATATAGTATTGGACTTAGGGTTTGGGGTTTGAGGTTTAGGGTTTCTTGAGTTTAGGGTTTGGGGTTCAGGGTATAGGATATGTACATAGTATATACTTGGGCCCTAAAGTAGTTCTATGGGAACCCCGGCCCCAAGTATATACTATATAGCTGCATGGAGCCTTTGGCTTAGCAATGGGCTTCTGTAGGGGATGACAGAATCCTCCTCCTCAGACCTGTAGATTTCAGTCCCCACGCACATCAAACCCGCAAATCCAACAACTGGAAGGCAGAAGTAAAACTCTACCTCCCTTGAAACCCTAAATTCCTACGCACCTACAGTCCTATAGTCCTGAAACCTTCAAGTCCTACAACCTTAAAGTCCTCTAACCTTGAAGTCCTAAAACCTTAAAGCCCTAAAACCCCACAGCCTTAAGGCCTTAAAGTCCTAAAACTCCAAGCCTTTTTGAGAAAGAAGAATCCTGGACTTGACCTATGTTGCTGTTAAGGAACGTAATGTAACGGGGTTTAGGGTTTAGGGTTTACTATACTGGGGAACCCATATGAATTACTATACATACCCATTATGGTAACTTACTTTAAGCTCCTTAACCCTAAACCCTATATATCCCAAAGTACCTCTATATAAGCCGCAATAACCTTATAGAACCCTTTCATACCCTTATATCTCCCTATATAAGCCTTGTATACTACTAGGTACCCCGGTAGTACCATTTTTCATTTTTCTTGTTTTTTCTTACTTTGGTGTCTCCTTATTAATACCGAACAGTGGGAAAAAGGGTACCCTTTTGGTTAATGGGTTACTGGGGAACGTAGACCCTAAACCCTATAAACCCTAAAACCCTATGGTAGCTTAATTTATGTTCCGTAACAGCAACCCAGTGACAGGCGGACTTGAGCTCGAGATCTGCCGGGCTCACAGCTTAGGGTTTAGGGCTAGTAGGGTGAACAGGGTCAATAGGATTAACAGGGGTTTATAGGGTTTGGGGTGTGGGGCTTAGGGTTGGGGGTGTAGGGTCCGGGGTTTAGTGTTTGAGAATCGGGTTTGAGGGTGTAGGGTCCCAGTTCAGCGGTTGATTTAAGAGGCCTGTCTGAAGGGTTCACTGGAGAAGCCGTAACTACTTGCCAAGGCTAGTATGGCATAGGCAGCCTGAAATAGACCTCCACACGATATACCATCTCTTAAGCCCTAAACTCTAAACATCTCTAAGCTGCCTGGATGGAGGATGATTATGCAGGTCCTATACTCTACTATTTAGGGCCCAAGGGTTGATGCCGAAAAAGTTGCCCATGGGAGAAAACCACCTACGTAGGCCTAAACTGTCCTGCTCCGCCTGTACTGCAAAGGATCCTAGGGACTTCAGCAGGTTTGGCATCCAGTGGTGCAAGACTTCGCCCTTTAACTTCTTAAAGGATGTTAGAATCCTGCAGGCAAGCTCTTTGTCCAAGAGCTCCAAGAGAGTTTGCAGGTTCAGGCTCTTGAGGCTTATGGTTTAGGAACGAGGGGTTTGGGGATTAGTGCCTTAATCGTTCAGGGTCTAAGCCTTGGGAACGCTGCTTAAACGTGCAGTTTCGCAGAACGCTAAAAGTCTACACCTTGCCATCAACTTCTAATCTACCCATCCTTCCCAATCGAATATCTATGGTTCACGCGGTTTGGGGTTAAGGGTTATGGTACTGAACCCTAGACCCTAAACCCTGATACTAGAAATCCTGCATGTCCCTGAGTAGCCTGGGGGATTGTGGTTTCTGCGGGTATGCTTGGCTAGGGTAGGCTTAGCTGCTCTGCGCTGCTCCGCCATCGTGATCACTCGGAGCAATGTCCACAGCCGTCTCCACGCCTGCTGATGCAGCTGCTGCGGTGCCGCCGACGGGGCTCGAGGATACAAGCTGTCCATGCCCAAGGGTCCAAGGACTCAAATTATAGGGTTTTAGGGCCCAAGTACTATACTATGCATGCTATTGGGGCCCTAAAGACCAATTATTTGGGTCCTTGGACCCTTAGGGATGTGCACTCTGTGATCAGCCCTCCAAGAGAAGGTTCAAGGCCTTCCTTGGCTTTGCACCTAGTTGTGAACCCCATTCTGGTATCCTGCGTGGTGACCTGAATGTCCTTCCTATTCTATTATAGTAGTTTCTACTCTCTTTTCCAAGATGATCCCTATGTAAAGTGATGTTACCCTATAGTATCCCAAAAAAGGGGACCCCAATATAGACCCCAAAATACTAGAGCCATTGAGGATGCTCGTGTTCCCCATGAAGCTCGCATATAAACAGTGGTGCCTCAGGTGAGTCATAATTTGATTTGTGCAAAATGTGGTGCCCAATATAGAGTAAGAGTATTCTCCTCTTGGGTCCGGTATTCTCCTCTTGGTTCCGGTATTCTATAAGAAGAATACAATCTTATTTGAGCTATAGTTTAAACTCCCTGAACAGGGTTTTGTGGGGGGTTATATGGGGACATCTATAATATGGGATATTGGACTATGGATCTTGTGTTTCAACCGCCGCGAAGACGCCACCCAGCTGATTCATTGCATGCATTACCTGAGGCTCCAACTCCCTATCGTGACACGTTTGCGCCGACAGCTCAGCATTTCAGCCTTGGGAACAAGCACCTGCCTTCCAAAAGAAATTCCTTTCCCCTTATATGATTAAAGCCCTCCCCGTATTATTGAACAGTCTCATTGTGGTATACTAAAATATATTGGCAAGAAACCCTAAACCCTAAACCCTAAACCCTGGGGGAGTTTCAGGGGAGATGAAGGATGCCTCCCAGTCAGGTGGAAGCAGCTGGGATAGCGATTCGGGTTGAGGGTTTAGGGTTTAGGGTTGAGGGTTCATTTTTTGGTGCCACCCCAAACCTCCACATGAGCCATGGTCTAAACTCTTTAAAGGGGGTTATATAAGGGATTATATAGGGGACTACCATAGGGGCTATTAAGGGGGATACTAGGAATTTAGGCTATAGCTCAAACAGCCCCAAACCCTTCAACCCTGAACTTTCACAATCCTAAGCCCAAGAAGCCGGCCTATCCTCAAAATGTTCACCTAAGGGTCCCAGGACCCAAATGATATGGTTTTAGGGCACAAATACCAATAATGTTATATATAGTAGGTGGACCCTAAAACCCTATTATGTGAGTCCTTGGACCTTTAGGGTTCCTGAAGGAGACGGGCTGAGTAATTGTGACTGGAGGACCTAGGGTTTGGGCATGGCTTAGGGTGTTTAGGGAGGGCTTCCATAAAAAAGGGGTTGCCAATAGTGATCCCAATACGACATGAACAAGCCTTATTATGGAGATTCCCAACAACGCGATCCTTAATTGTTGAAACCCTCCTCAATCTGGTCATTTCCTAAATAAGAGTCCCCCCTACATCCCCCGGATATCATAACCCTTACTATTCTAGGCCTAGCTGCGCCGGCAGACCTTGCCAAAATGGCTGTAGTAGCAGTCTTCATGAGAGTAGTAATACAATCAGCCGACCAAGCCCCCCACCTTTTCCTCATGCGCCGCTCGCAAAGCACATCATCAGCAATAGCAGCAGCAGTGTGACTCCATTTTTGAACCAAAATTGATGCACATGTGTCGGATATTCCTGACATTTCAAAACCTTGCAGGAGGACAGCCTCATCAGAATCGGTGTGTAAAGTAGGGAACCTTTCTCCTTGAAAAGGAAAAGCCACAAGCCGTGCACAGGCCGTAAGCCAGACCCAGATAGGCGTTTCCTTGAGCAGGGGCACTTGTGGACCCTAACATTTTATAATCCTTCTTACAGGCTCTCCGAAAAGGGGCCCCTAATTAGCCCCCAAACCACATACCCCTAAATAAAACTTACATGTCCGTATATTACCCAACATAAGCTTAATCGCCCATTGTTATATATATATATATAGAGGTAGGTGTATATGTAAATATACATATATACACATATCTAGAGGGTGCTCAAGAAAGGACCATAATTTTGACAATTGGGCTCCTATTATGCTGCCGACTATACAGAAAGTCAGCTGAGGGGTAGGGGGCACTGAAAGTGCAGGCCTACGCCCAAACTCAAACAAACTCTGGGCTCCAAGAAGCGTTTGCTTGTAGGTTTTAGAGGGTTCTTAGGGCTTATAGGGCTCAAAGGGTTCTTAGGGTTAGTAGGGTTTATAGGGTTCTAAGAGCTTATAGGTTCTTAGGAAGTAAAGACAAATCCTCTGCCTGGATCCAATGTGCTTCCTCGTAGAGGTTTGTAATGGTATTGCTTTTGGGCTAGGATCTTTATTGGGGACCCCCCAATAATGAGGTACTACACTCGAGGGTCTAGGTCAACCCTACAGTTACAACCCTGAACGGCTGAAGCCCTGAAACCCTAAAATCTGAAAACCCTGAACCCTAAACCACTAAACCCCCAAACCCTAAACCCTCAACATCTGAAACCGGTTTAACCTTGAACCTTAAACCATGAAAACCCGAAGCACCAAACCCTATAAACCCGATGAACCCCTATAAACCCCGAAAAAAAACGTAAAACCCCCTAGAAACCCTAAGAAACCCAGATGAGGCTTGGCCACGCTACGTTGCAGTGCTGCCGCACCTTCCCAGCTACCGGGTTGCTGTTAAGTATAGGGCCTTTAGGGTTTAGGGTCTTAGGGTTCAGGGTTACTATAATAAGGACCTTATTATTACTATATACTCATAATATGACGATAAGTATAGGTTTAGAGTTGCTATAATAAGGACCCGGATCACTTACTATATACTCATATTATGGTGATAAGTATAGGTCCAGGGTTACTATAATGAGGGCCCTATTATTTACTATATACTCATAAACCCTAAACCCTTAACCCCATAATGAGGACGGTATTATTGACTATATAATCATTTATTATGGTAACTTAATTCAAGTTCCTTACCTCTAAACCTTATATATCCCCGTATATCCCAAAACCCTCTGTAACCCTTCATATAGCCGTTACATACTCCTGTATAACCCTTGTAAATTCTGGTAACAATACGTAGAGTTCCTTCAAACCCTTTACCCCAAACCCTAAGCCCTAAACCTTAAGCCCTAAGCCCTAAACCCATTCTGGTAACTTAATTTGCGTTCCTGAACAGCAGCCCAGGCGAAACCCGAACTGCTCAGTCCGCTGGCCGTTGGCCTAGAAACTGGGTTCAGAGGCCTTACCCTAAGGTTAGGGATTCGGGTTTAGAGTTTAGGGCTTAGGTTTGAGGGTTTAGGGTCCAAGGACCCAAATAATAGGGCCCCTTTAAAGGGGTTCTAGGGGAAGATATAGGGCCAAATACAATTCATATTTGTAGTATTTAGGCCTAAAACCCTATTAGGAGTTTAGGGTTTAAGGTTTCAGGGGTTTAGGGTTTTTGAGGTTAAGGGTTTGAGGGCTTAAGGTGTAAGAACTCAGTAAATGTCCCTTCAATGGGGTTAGATGGATCCAGAGGGATGTGTACATGCAGAGTCAGGGTATAGAGGGGTGAGAAAGGGCACAAGTATGCAACAATTCGGTACTTTTGATTTGTTTTTTTCTCTAAGTGTCGATGTGTTACACCCATGTAGTAGATACTTGGCCCAAAAGGGAGAGGAGCTAGCCAGACCCTTTTGGTCTAGGGTTTAGGGTTTCGGGTTTATTGTTCCTGGGGATGCGTCTCGAATGTGCAGGTGCAATATGCGGGTTCTGTACGAGTTTCAGCATCGTTTAGTAGCTAGGAAGACGGCCTTTAAACCGGCGAGTGTCTTCTTATGTTTCTTAAGGGTCCAAGGTTATCCATAGACTTGCCAATAACCTATACTGTAATCACCACGACCGCCCAAATCCCAAGTATCTAGTTATGGGGGACTGGGACCCTTAGGCTTAGGGCCTAAGCTTAATAAAAGGTTGACTTTTGGGCCTGCGAACTCATTGGCAAGGATCGCGTATCACATCATCATCCTCATATCATAGAACCCCTCCCTAATTCCTGCACATTCCGTCGGTCTTGACATAGGCAGCCTGATTTCAGATATCTTCCAGAAGCAAGTGAGTGGATGCTTGCCAGTCTTGGTAAGAAGGTTGCAACGTGGGAGTTATACGGGCTATTGCAGGAGGTTTCAGGGTATACGTTTTCAGTCTGCACTTCCCCACACCATCCAAGCAGCAGCTGAGGGCTTCAGTGTTCCAAGGAAACTGCAGAAGGAGAGCTCTCAAGAGAGGAGGTTACACAAGTAGGCGAAAAGCAAAAAGGCTCCTCACAAGCCTTATATGAGCTGCTGTCAATATTAAGGGACCCTTAACAGTGGACATGGGGGTCCCTCTGTATAGTTCTTAACATAGTCCCTCATGAGGAACTCGTACGAAATTTTGACTGTAATACCTATAGCCCTTACATACTCCTGGTATAAGCTCCCTCCGATTGGAAGCTCCGCTCTTGCAGTTGCGCTTAACCTGCTAGAATGGAAGGCTGTGTTGTTTACCTGGACCGGACGTTTGACCACCAAAACAGAACGCATAATCCTAAGAAGGTGGGTTCTGCAGCATCCCCTAGGAAGTAACCGGAAACCCTCTAAGGTTTAGGGGTTAGGGTTTAGGGTCCAAACCCTAAACCCTAAACATAGCTTCACGCTGTGCGCTCGGAAGCCGCGCGGCCGACTCCGCCACGAAATTTGCCTGTGGAGACTTGCAGAATGGAGTCCAGAACTTGCAGGGCCTCACTGAAGGAAGGATTGTAGTTGCGGCTGGAGTCTTTCCATTGCGCAGCCTCACGGAATGGAGATCCTTGAAGAACCTGAACTCCACTGCAGTTGCAGCCATGGTCGTGCAGATTAGGGACAGGGTCCGAAGTGTTTCAGCAACTCCCTGGCTTCCGGCCCCCGTCCGTTGGTTCAAGGCCAGCAGGATGACCGCGCACACTCGCGAAGCCCGCGGAGTAAGAGAATATCCTCCTTTGGGGTTTAGGGTTGGGATGTGGGGTTTTAGGATTTGGGGCGGTGCTTTTGGTAGGAAGAAGATAGCCTAACTTGGTTCAGTCAGCTCAGACGTCCCTGCAGAGGCGGCCCGCCAAAATCCTTCACAAGTCACAAGATTTGCGGAGGTTGGGGGTTTGCAGTTCGTGCGCACTTTTTGGGGGGTATCGGGGTACCTGCAATAGGACTAGTTGCTGCGGAGTTGGGGCTTGTTGGCTCTTTTCGGTTCTTGGGGCCCCTTCCCGGATTGCCTTGTGATCAGCAGGCTGCATTGTTAGAGAAAAGAGCCTACAGGAAGATGGAATGTATGTCACTTGTGGGAAACGGCCATACGCAATTCGTAGTCTTTATGGCCCCTTTATAGTCCCAACATGCCCTGAGTATCTTCAAGAACAACTTCAGTTTGAGACACCCGGGCCTTCAAGCGGATTGTGTTGGTGTATCGTCAGACACATCCTGCGCACGGGTTTCTGAAAATGCACTTACCTTTCTGGGGTCATTGAAATAGGGGCTGAAGTTTTCGAGTAAGCAATGGGGTCCCAATGAAGATAAACATTACAAGTTCTACGCACTATACTGAAAGCTCTCATAGCAGCGTGCTTGCAGCCAACTGACACAGGGGAATAGCGAACACACCCCATCAGAACCCCCCAACACTTATGACGCCCTCGATGCCCTTTGCTTTATTCCCAAACCCGAAGCAGAGGGATCCGTGAATCCTGTTTAAGGCGCAAGTCCAAGATTATGTTCGCAGACCCTCCATCTACCCTATATAATACCCTAAGTCAGGGATCATCTACCCCTGTTTAAGGGTGCAAGGAGGATCCTGGTTCCCCAAAACGTTAACTCTTCTCGCCGGAAATCTGTGAGGGGATTTAGGGCAAATTTAAGGACAGGCTGCCTGAATAACCTACTCAACTGTTCGAGTCCGTATGAGCTGTAGTCTAAACTTCTTCAAGTGGAGTCATAAAGGGGACTATAATGAGGGTTTTTCAGTGGGATACTCGGAGTCTAGATTGTAGCTCCTTTATGAGTCGTGGTCAAAATTACCCTTTACTTCATTTAGTCTAGGCGGTAGTTGTTGCGCAACAATCCCCAAGATCGATAGGGGACGTCCTGAAACTATAGGCTTGATTCATTTAAGCTGGGGTTTAGGGAAGATCCAAAAAAGATGTAAATCGATAGGGAAGGCCTTAGTTCAAAAACCAAGAGAGAACAAACACATCATTTTGACGCCACTTCATATTCCGAATATATCGCTAGAGCCCCCATTTTCCCAAAGGGTCCATGTAGCTCTCTAGTATATACTTTGGCCCTGAGGTAAGTTTACGCGAACCTTTTCGGGCCATAAGAAGATACCATATACCTCCCCAAAACCTATACCCCAAACCCTATACTATATAGCTGCATGGACTCTTTGGGTTTGAGAGTCCCCGCAATTGTCTTCTCTCTGCGGCTGAGGCCGGGGTGAGTTTGCAGGATGGCGCTGGCAAACGGAGGTGCGTAACCCATTCTAGGAATAGTAATAGTAACAGAAACAGTAATAGCAATAGTAATAGTAATTGTAATTGTAAATGTAATTTTAATAAATGCTATCGCGCGAACGCCTCGGCTGGCGGGGCGCGGAGCACACGAATTGGTCATGCATGTAGTTGGCACGTGGGGGTAAGGGTCGAGGGAGTAACGGAGGCAAGCCTCACTTCCGACTGTTTGTTGCATGCATGGAGCAGCATTCATGGGGCGGGTTGGCTGGGCTCAGTCCATCAGCCTTACGTGAAGGAGTTCGCAAGCTTCGAAAGCTGCAGCCGTAGGGGAAGGGGGGGGGAGTTTCGTACTGCAACAGCTTCAAAGATGGGGCGAAGCTGGAATTTCACGCGGGATGGTCAGGCTAGACTAGGCCACCCACCATGGGAGCGAACAGGTCTGCAAAAGCGGGGGTAGGGGGTTTTTCTGGAGGGTTCTGAACGCCCTGAGGCTGGATAGCCTCGGCGAATTGTAATAACCTTCTTATTGTAATCTTCTTATTACTTGCTGTTCTTATTACTCTTAAGCGTTCAAATACCCAAGTATTATAGGATTGGAGGTACTCTAACGCCTCATTATTTAGGTGCTGGGAACCTGAGGGTCGGGATTACGAATTGCCGTTAAGTTTTTGTTGCTTTGGGTATGGGAATTGGTAGGGATTGAGGCAATAAGGTGTTTTAGGGTTTAGGGGGGTTAGGAGTTTTAGAGGTTACTACAGGGCGTCTGTCTATAGGATGGTTCGGAGGTCATAGAAAAGATACACTTCAGTTTAACACACTCCTAAACCGTAAACCGTTGAGGAGAGGATCCCTACGACGGTCTCTCGCCCAAAGGGTCCTAAGTAGCTATATGGTATAGTATAAAGTAGGGCTTCTATATTAGGAATCGCTACTATGCTATGGGTTTTCATCCCCTAATATAGGTACTTAGGATCTTTTGGGTAGGTATTCATGATTATGATTGATTGTAGACGTGGGCTGCAAAGATGAACTATGCTGCCTGGCGGGTCTAAATCTTGCAATCCCAAAGCCCTGTAAATCTCTCAAACTTCAGGGTCTGCGTAGGTAGGCGCTTGCTTCAAGAATGCAATATAGCAGTCTAAATCCTAGGCAACGGGCTTTATTTCATCCTCAACCGGACGCCATACTGGATCTTGCAGCTGGTTACATTCCATGTTGGATTGCAGTTTGACAAGTTTAAGGTGTAGGGTTTAGGGCTTAAGGTTGAGGGTTTAGGATCTAAGGGTTAACTCTTCAAAGGTTTAGGGTGCGGGGCTGTTCTGAGACGGCGAGGTTGGTTTCTAAGCAGAGATTTGTCTGGAAACTTCACCCTAAGGGTCCAAGTACCTAATATACCCCCCCAAGACTGTACTAGAATGCCATTACCAAAATCCCAAGCACATATGACTTGCCGGATACTTAGGGCATGTGGCCCCCAAAAAATGGAGAATCAAGTGGAAAAGGAGATGGAACATGAAATGGAACAGGAAATGGAATCTGGGCGGGTGCACAGGGATGTTCATAGTGAACACGAGGAGTTCGCTTCCGCCATTTTGTATACTGAGGAACCTCCAACTATCCGTTCGTTTTATGGGTCGGGGCTGCTACAGTCCTCTTATTATTCTAAGCCTTTGCCACTAGGTCCTAAGCAGATAAGCCTAGAAGCCTTTAGATCCTGAATTTTTGCTTCAACACCACCTCGCAACCCGAAGCCAAAACTTGCCCAGTACTCTACCTAGACCTCTACTGGCCTTTGTTTAGCTGGGATTGAAGGCATGGAAAAAAATGGAAACTACTATCATGGGGTTATAAAGAGATTACTATGAGGATCCATTCCTTCATTCCTTACTAACCAAAGTACCGCCTATAGCAACTTCTTGTTTAGTATCTTCTGTATGCCAAAGGTAGAGGGTCTAGGTATGCACTAGCATCTTATGTTGGGGCGACAGGCCCCAAGTTCTAAATCCCTACAGCCTACAGTCCCCCCTAAGAAGACAGAGTATAGAGGTCCCCCTATACCCCATATTCTATTTACTTACGGGGGACTATACACCTAAATTGCGCTTGCGTCAAGATGGAGTCTCTGTGAGATCAAGTTCCCCAAGTGTTTCTGTACAAACCTTAGAGCAATTTTTGAACCCCAAAGGGACTGTAGCAAGCTTCTCGAAGGCAGAGTGACGACCAGGTTTTGGGCATTGATTGGGTGGCATCCTCAGTTTTTGTAGGAACTCTTTGGACCCCCACTACCTGGTACTCCACTACTATTGAGGCCATATTCCTTCTTTATTTGAGTCTAAATGGGTAGTGGGGTACCAGGTAGTGGGGGTCCCAAGAGTCCCTAGGAAGTTTTGCAGCCAGACTTGTATTGTTGTGGCTTGTGGACTAGGGTTCAGGGTGTAGAGTTGGGGGTTTGAGGATTATACGTTCTACAGTGTTTATGGTTCATGCGTGTGTCCTCGGACAGTTCTGAAGCATCCACTTGAGTATGGGTTTTGAACTACCTTGCTCAATCTCCAACCTGTTAACTTTCTGGTTCACAAGTGGCTCTGATTTTGTTAGCTACCCAGACCCCGTAAAGGATCCAAAAAATAGAACCCCCCAAAATGACCCACATTACTACATTGGGGAAACTAGGCGTATTCGAAGGTTTCATTTTTTGGATCCTTAAACCCTAAACCCGAAACGCTGAAACGGGGTCTGGGTAGCTGCTGGGCTTCTTCGGTAGCAAGGACTGCGCAATCAAGATGCCAAGTTGAACCCTTGCAGCGAGAAAACACGTTAGACCGGGTTGTTGTTAAGGAACCTAAATTAAGTTACCACAATATGGGTATGGGTATGGGTATTTAGGGCTTAGGGTTTAGGGTGACCATAGTGGGTACATATGGTAATGAATAAGTAGGCTTTCCTCAATATGGTAATGGGAACAGCACCCAGCTTTGGATGTTGTTTGCGCCTGGGTTTCTGGGGCTTCTAGTTGCCTAGGAAAACAAAACTCCTTGTGTCAAAAGATTTTGGGGCTTGTCCTTGACTGATTGAGACTTAAACTTACTTGTTCTTAGTAAGCAATAATCCCTACATGATCCCTGTATAGCTGCTTTATCATATATAATATTCCCTCATTCCTTGCTACGGGCCAGTAAGTCAAAAGGGGGACAAGAGCCTACCTGCTACATCCCTGGAGCCACGTTTTTTAGGGTTTAGGGTTTAGGGCATCTGGTTTTGGATCCGACAAGATGATTTGATCAGCCTGCTGTGCGCCACCTCCAGTTTCTAAGCGCTTAATGGACTACTTGGAGGTTTGTGGTAGCTACAAGCCCAAAGGGTGCCGAGTACCTATATAGTATGAAGTAGGGCTCCTGTACAAGGAATTGGTATTATGGTATGGGTTAGTATCCCCTATATAGGTCCTTAGGATCCTTTAGGTTATCGGTGACTATATTTAGAATTACGTGGTATTTGGCTCCCTGGCTGCCTTCCCCTACAAACCCTTGACTGCATATCCTTGTATATCCCTACCGAACCTTGTGTTAGCCCTAATTACGGGGCCTTGGGCTCCCTATAGCCTAAACCCCTAGGCCCGCAAGCCATGGCCAATCCAGGAGCTTCAGGAAGGCTCGGAAGGTAGTCGCGGCGCAATCCTCAATCAAAATGACCTTCGAGACGGACTCCTGCTTGGAGAGTGAGGGGGACTTAGTAATAGGTTTACTATTTGTGTTATAGGGCCTTGTGCCCTACTTACTAAGTCCCGCAGATCCTCCAAGTGGGCTTGACGGCCTAAATCCGAAGACCGCTTCACCATCAAACTCCAAACCATCAAAACCTTCAAATCTAAACGGTAAACCCGCACCGAGCACTAAACACTAAACCACGAGTCAGCCCTCGGTATTCATGAGGCAGATATGTATATGCATACATACATAGACCAGGAATATACATATATATATATAATATATACATATACGCATCTCTCTCTCTCTCTCTGTCTGTCTGTCTCTCTCTCTCTCTCTCTCAGATCAAAATGTCTGCATGGTCCGTGTAGCTGTTTCGGGGTTTATGGGAAGGGTGTGGTTTCAGAAGAGTCAACGACTTAGTGTTTTCGTCATGGTACATGATATGGAGGGCTTCCATAAATGGGGATCCCAAACATAAACCTTAACATAGCTCCAATATGCTACAAGTACCCTCTAGAACAGCAAAGGGACCAAAAAGGGAATTCCCCGCAGAATCTTTGGACAGCCCCATTTGGTTCTCATATAGTGTTAACCCTGAACTCTGAACCCCAAGCCCTATTCTAACAATAAACTAAAGGACCGGAGAACCCCACATGTGCTGTTTAACCTGAATCTAAGTGAAATAATATGAGGATGCCGTTGCTCGCTGACATAAAAAAGAACAAGAAGACGGGACGATAACTGGGGAAATGATTCGCTGAAAAGTCTTAGGGGGCACCCCTTGCGATTTGAGATTTGAGTACTTGATTCTCTGAAAATCTTAGGGAGGCACCCCTTGCGATTTGAGATTTGGGGACTTGATTCCCTGAAAAAATCTTAGGGGGACAATAGTCTAACCGTCAACGCGGAGAGTTTGAAGGGTAAGGGGCAAACAGTCTAACCGTGAAAGCGGAGAATTTTGAAGAGTAAGAGGGAAAAATGTAACCATGAAAACGTATAATTTGAAGGGTAGGGGGCAAGCAGTCTAACCGTGAAAGCGGAGAATTTTGAAGAGTAAGAGGGAAACATGTAACCATGAAAACGTATAATTTGAAGGGTAGGGGGCAAACAGTCTAACCGCAAAAGCGGACAATTTGAAGGGTAAGGGGCAAACGGTCTAAACGTAAAAACGGAATTTGAAGGGTAAGGGCAAACAGTCTAACTGCACAAGCGGAGAATTTTGCAGAGCAGGAGGGAAAGACTCGAACCGTAAAAACGGAGTCCGCTTACCTTTCAAATTTTCTGCTTTCATGGTTGGACTGTTTACCCCTTACCCTTCAAATTCTCCGCTTTCACGGTTAGACTGTTTGCCACTTACTCTTCAAATTCTCTTGCTTTCACGGTTAGACTGTTTGCCCCTTACCCTTCAAATACTCCGCGTTGACGGTTAGAGTCTTTTTGTCTAACCATAAAAGTATGTATGTGTATGCATGTATCTATGTAAGCATGTATGTATGCACGCGTGCATATTCATACATATCAAAAGAAAAACCGATCGAATGTCGAAGATGCTCCGCACGGGAGCGCAATGTTGGATGAAACGTTGATGACTTTTTAAGGATGCTGCGCACTGGAGCGCGATTCAATTCAAAATTTTCAGGATGCTCCGCGATTTTTGATGGAAGAAACGACGAAATTTTGAGGATGCTCCGCACGGGAGCGCAATTTTCATCAAAATTTTCAACGCTCCGCACGGGAACGCGATTTTGAGCAAAAAACCGTGCAAGTTTAAGGATAGTCCGCACGGGAGCGCAATTTTGAACGCAAGAACGAAGAAATTTTCAGAATGCTCCGTACGGGAGCGCGATTTTTTTCAAAAGTTTCAGGATGCTCCGCACGGGAGCGCGAGTTTGATCAACATTTTCTGGATGCTCCGCACGGGCGCGCGATTTTCTGGATGCTCCGCACGGGAGCACGATTTTTTTTTTCGAAATTTTCGGGATGCTCCGCACGGGAGCGAAATCTTTGCCAAATTGTTCCGGGGGCCTCCGCTCAGATGGCCTTTTTGAAATGTTGAAGCAAGAAAACCACCTCGAAAGAAGTACACCGGGACTCGTTTGGTATAGAGCTGGTATAGAACTCCTCGACATCATCTTTCATAAATGATCCAAATTTTCCGAAAGCTCCGCACGGGAGCGTCATTTTCATTGAATCTCATGAATCTGAAGATAAATCGACGAAATCTCGAGGATGCTCCGCACGGGAGCGCGATTTTTGAAGATATAAAGAAGATCGAAACGCAAAAAATGAATTGTCTCGAGCGGGAGCGCAATTGTTGAGTAAGCAATATCTGGAATTTTGAGGATGTCCCGCAGGGGAGCGCAATTTTGGTCCGTCAGGACGCGACCCGTTCGTTGACGGACCCCTTTAGCAAGACTACTTTAAAGGCAAAGTCACCTTTTGTTTGATGGAAAATCAGGATAGAACGCCGATTTTTTGATGATGCTCCGAGCGAGAGCGCGATTTTGAAGCGAACAAGGGTGCGTCCAAAATGTGCGCGCGACGGAAGAAACCGCAGGTCGGCGGGCGACAGCGCATCTAAACAATTAGAACCCCACAGTGAATGTGGGGAAAAAATCCTACATGATAACCTGCTTTGAATTCCTTAAGAGCAACCCGTACATGATATGTGCAAGGGGACATTCCACCGACCTTCCGCAATCCCAGGCCCGGCCCATCATTAGAGCTTCTGACAAGGCAGTCTACAAGATAGAAATTCAGGGTTCAGGATCCAAGTGCTCAATGATTGGGGCACTTTTTGTGATGGTGGTTGTAATGCATGTGTTGGAGAGGAATGTGAGTACTGAATAAATGGACCCTCAGAAACAAGTGAATACTGCAGGTGCTGAAATACTAGCCAATATCATGCTGAGGTCCATCTGATGTACACTATACTACCCTAGAAGCCCAGTTACCTATATAGATATGTATATATATATATATCGTGTGTAGGACACCCGCCAAGCTTGTGAGTGTTGGCATTTTCGACATTTGCGACATCAAAAATGGTGACAGTTAGGAGGATTGTGACTAGGACACCCACCATCCCTGTGACTGTTGGCANNGACAGGAAAAACGGTGACAGTCACGAGGATTGTGACCAGCACACCCACGATCCTTGTGACTGTTGGCACTTTTGAGATCTTTAACATGAAAAAACGATGACCGTTGCGAGAATGGCAGGTCCGAGGCCTCAAAAACGAGGACCGTTACGAGGATCGCGACCTGGACACCGACCATCCCTGTGACTGTTCACATTTTTGCAAGGACATGGCTCCTTGAATTCAGCTCTCTTGCAACTCCTAAACAGCTGTCAGCGCCTCTTCGTCCACCGGGCATGGCCGAAAACTGGAGGCATCATCACCTCCCAATCCAATATGCCAATTTTCGTATGTGGCGAAAGCCCAGCGGCGACGACGCTTGAGTAGAGTTCTGCAGCCCAGCTTGATCCAATCGACAGGAATCCTAGAATACTAGACACTGTATTGAACCTAGATGCTAGGCAAAAGTCCTGTGGACTGGCCTGTGCTTCGACGTGACCTCGCTGCAGGCCAGCACTGTGACAAACGGCGAAAGCCTGCTCGTCCAAGGATCGATGTTTAACTCTTCGTTCGACGAACGCTGGCCTCGGAAGCACCAACTTCCCGCGCCAACCACGCGCACTCAACGCTGTGCTTCTTCATCGGTTACGACGCCCGGCAAGAAAGCACAGATTTGTCATGCTTTCAAGCATGGTTGTTACTAGTAGCACCTACGACGCCCTCGTCGATCGCGTGAGCCATTTTCTTCAATCACCTACAGCATGGTACTTTCACTTGCATCTAGCAAGTTGGGTTTGTTGCCTGCTCCAGGGGCTGTCTACAGCCAAAGAAACTGCACTGCAGAGTCCCTGGCGCTGATTTGATTACGCGCACCTTCATATTTACACGCATGTATCATGAAGCTGGTTTCGGGTCTGGAATTCGGGCTTGAAAATGAGTTACTATGGCGGGGGTGATTCCCAGCCTCCTCTAGAGTGCGCCCAGCCTGCGCCTACAAGGGGACCTGCACGGTGTTTGATGGGACCGGGCGGGACCCTGGCCAGTGCTCCGTTACGTGGGCCCATACTCCCGGTTTGGGATGTACAATGCGTGCAAGAGGCAGGGGAGGGTCCGGCAGGTGCCCTGTCCCCCGAACTAGCATTGTAGTCCAAGCAGGGCGCACGCTGAAAGACAGTAGGAAGCACGAGAAATGGCTAGGATATGGGAGTTGCAGCAGCATAGGAGTTTTCAGAACCTGAAAGGATTTACGGCGCTTCTCCAAAGCTGAGCACGCGCTCATGTAGGGTTATGGCGGCTAACAGCTAACACACTCGAAAGTGTGCGGGTGTGCCTACAGTGACGATGTACTTTGTAAGACACCAGGTCAGAAGTGGCGGCGGCCCGTTTTTGAGCCCTCAGATCGTCACCGCTCTCATGAAAACGGGTGGAAAGGTCTCTCACTTTCAAATTCCTGTCAGGCCCAGACCTGCTCCCACTCCGTGTACCTTCTGGAAATTTCAATATTGTCTTGGGATTTTTAAGGGCCGCGTATCCACGCGGGCCATTGCTGACCGTCTTTAGCTTTTTTCCCACTTGCTGGTTGAAAAAAAAAACGTATTATCACAAGGGTGCCGAGGTTTGCTGCGCGGCCCTGGCACAAAGGGTGCACAAAGTCGCCTGGCAACCGCAGCCCACAGGGAGCTGTCCTTTCCATATCGACATGGCTCCGAGAGACGGCACCAGCTCTGCAGAGAAGTTCGTATCTACCCGGGGAAAGAATCAGAACATCTCAAAACCAGAAAAGGATCAGAAAATATCTTAGGATCTATGAGTCGAAGCACAAGGCAACGAGTAACTCAGATGGTTTCTTTCTTGAGCCTGGAGGTCTCCTCAGTGATTGGCAACGGATTCAATGACCATAAGCCCACGCTTCGGGAACTTTGGGAAGCTCAAAAAGATTGCTACAACATTTTTTGGTATTATATTGCTGGGACCTCTTTAATGTGCACCCCCCACCCTTTAAAACAAAAGTTTTGAACTTGAATAATGGGCTGGCCTGCCAGCCAGGAGGATTCAACGAAGACGCCAGGCCATTCAACGAAGAGGCCGCGGCCTTTACGGCCCTTTAAAAATTTTCGAGGCCAGCCCTTGAAGCCACGAGGCCAAGCCGTCGAAATCCAGGAGGCCCGGGGCTCAAGGGGTTCTTGGGCCTGAGTGGGCCCCCCTTGCCGGATTTAGGGTTTGATTTTACAAAGGAAGTATTAAAAGGGATTTTTTTGGGTATGGGCTTGGCTCCATTTTTGGATTTCCCCGTTCCACCCTTTCATGGCTTTTTCAGCGGCATCTCGAGACAGTGGTGCAATTCTGGCAGGGAAACGACGGCAAGCGATGTGTAGACACTGGCCGGGTAGTCTCTGATCAAATTTAGCGTGCCTGTGCAGAAGCACCCAGGCGCAGCGGAAGCTTTGCGAAAATGTTTGTAGGCACTGACTTTGCCACCGCCTTTTTGCTCTCTTCTCGCGTCCATGCAGTCGCAAGGAGTTCTGCTTGATCCAAGACTAATTGAGGAGGAGGGGCTGGGACGAAATCTAGACAGACCAGCAAGACAGGTGCTCAACGATGTGTTTCAGAAGCACATATGCACATGAGGATGTGTCTTCGTTGATCAGAGGCTTTACCTTACACTCCAAGTGTGAATCCAAGGCACCAGGTTGCGCAACCAAGCGCAGCGGCTCGATCTGACGGTCCGGAAAGCCGCATGCACCAGCCAGCGAGACATTAGACTATAGTATAAAACAGTACGTCAGCAAACACGAGCAAAATGGCACACAAAAGCTCACCATCGGTTTTATTTCGGTTCGTTCTGTGTGAGGGTGGCAAATCTAAGATTCCTTCTGGACGCCGCCCCGCTCCCTGGAATTTCTGGGTCTGGCGGCGCCTGGGACGACAAAGAGTTCGGCATTGCGGCGCCTGTCCCAAAAATGTCCCCCTATGAGAGGATAAGAGGACAGGTTAAAAACCCGGCATCGCGGCCAAAGGCGCCCGAGCGGCCTGTATCAGAGGGAACTGTCAGCCTCATCGTGCACCACATGGGCCATAGGTGAGGGGGCGTCAACTCCGACAGCGTCGGATTCTAAAACCATGTGTACTAGGGAGAATGTCCTCCAGACAGACTCCACACTAAGTTGAGACGAAGGGCCCTCATGAGTCAACTCATCAGTCCACTGTTGGAAGTCGCGCTTCACTCGCATGCAGCCACGATTGTGCATCAGCAGCATGAGTTCCATGATTTTCCTGGACTTGCTGCCCAGAAGTGAGTACACGTTCCCCTGGTTTTCGGAAAGTAAGGGAACCAGGAGGTGGCAGTCGGTGGTGCTGGGTCCAGCCTCCTTGTCTGCTGGAGGCAACTCTGATGATGGCGGCTGCCTTGGCAAAGCACCTGCCACATGTCACAAAGGCAGCATTCAGGATCCTACGGCAAGTGCATGTGTCAAGCTCGCAGACAAACACAGGCAGCTCAACTGATGCGCAGTATGTCCATTCAGTCTCGGCTACAGGACAGCGTCTCCTTGTAAGGCGTGGGAAAAGACGGGGGAGAAAAACAAAAAAAACAGCTGTACACGCGCAGGCATGCAGACAAACACCGAATGAAGAGCAACGTGTTGGCCTTGCCACGTGAGCGGAGGCATGGCTGGCTGAGCTCAGCAAGCCTGACAGCGTCCATGCCTGCCGCAGCTGAAAGTTCTGACACTCATCTGAAGTGACAATCTGGCTCGACATGAGGGAGCATCCGCCTGGTTAGGTTACTGAAGATGTCCGGCGACTTTCAAAGACAAACCGGATCTCAGCGGCGCGCAGGCTGAAGCTCTTCGCTTGGGCTCACAAGATTCTGTTGCTGCCGCCGCTGTTGTTGCTTCTGCCATTGCTGCTAATGCAACTGTTGGGCCTCACAAGTAGAAGATTCTTGCGCTGCTAAGCGCTGCTCAGCTGTAGTTCTGGCATCGTCAGAGCAGCAGAAGGCCGCAGCCCCATGCCGCCATGACTGCTGAGGTTCCAACGAGTACTCTCAATTCGTGAACCAGTATGAGAGGAACACTTGAACCAACTTCTGTGCCCACGAATGTGACTCTTGTGCTTTGCGCGCTCTTGGCTCCAAGAAACTATAGCAGTCTAATCCCCAACGGCATCGCGCCCCTTTGCAAACTTCTTGACACTCCAGAACAGGAATGGTGATCAGGAAACCTTGGCCCGCAGAGCTTGCAACCAATAAGGCCCGTGTAAATCAGGAGAAGTCGCAGCGTGAGAAATATGGCCATGCCTAGTGCGCGACATAGTTGAGCCATGTAAGTTAAATTTTACCTTCTGAGCTGTCAGTGCCAGCCCCATACTCACACAGCCAAGACCAGGCCATCGGTAGGATTGGTCCAAGTGGCTTGGCCTGTTGTTCGCAGGGCATGCTTGTGGTAAGAGATCAATTGCTCTCAAGGACTTTGGCAACTAGAGAGTAGCAACATGACGGCATCACACACTAGAAGCAGAATGAAGAGCACCTCGCGCAAAAAAGAGCATGCGTGCGCTGACACGCTTCATGATCACAAGTTGTGGCATAGCTCATTGACTGAGCCACAAAACATCTGCGCTTAGCGGTACACTCGCTAAGCGAGATTCGTCTGGAACAAACTCATCTCTTCCCCACCCCCCCAACCCCACCACCCACCGCGCCCCCTTGGCTTTTTTCCTGGCCACCCCCTTGGCTTCCCCTCCCCTGTCCATGAGCCGCCTGCAAGCCATCTGCCAAGGCGGATGATCGCTGGCATTATCAATGCGAGTAGGTAACAACACCGATAGGATGCAAACGAAGCAGGGAACAAATTTCACAGCAACGGCGATAGCATGCTATGGCAACTAGCTGCTCGATCAAAAGGCCAGGCATAGGTTCGGTACCAAACCTCAGCACAGGCGCTGCTGGGTCGATATATGTGGGGTCGCCGTAAAATTTGGTAATTGCTTTCAGGAGCTTGAGAAATCCTGAAGCTCTGAAGGCCCGGCGGAGGTCTTCTCTTCAGACTGGATTGTTGCACCATGTTCTTGCAAGGGCTGTCATCCACTTACGCGTTTGGATTTATTGCGGGCGAGTCACGATGTGGCGCGAACAACAGGCACGAGTCAGGAAAAAAGACCTACGAGTCAGGAAAGCGACGCGAGTCAAAAAACACACACACACACACACACGTGGGTCAGAACACATAGCAAAAAACTACGTGTGTGGAGTGAAGCGACAGTGTGAAACGAAGCGACAGAGGGAAACCATGTATAGACATATTAACAAACTACCCACTTTCGGCTTTGTGATAACTAGGAAGACCTGACGAAGGGGAAGCCAGACAGAGACATATCTGAAAACCACCTCTTTTTTAAGTTGCGATAAGTAGGAAGACATGACACATGGAATCCCACGTTCTCGGACATACGTTGAACCGTTCCCCTATCACCTTGCGGGCAGGCAGAAAAACATGATAGCATCAAACACAACATGGACCGTGGAAATGTTCCGCCTTTCCCACATGCGGCCTTGTGGCCGCAAACTTCTAGCCTTGGCTGGTCGGCAAGCAATTTACCACCAACTGGCCCACTGTGACTCGTTTGGATCAGAACCCTACAACAATGAACTGGTCTCTGCCAAAATGCCAGCCTGGTTTCCGTGCGCCGTGACTGTCAGGCCGGCCATCGCCCTGCAAAAGGGCGGCAGTGGGCCCGACCTGGCTCCGTCAAAACGAAGGCAGAGCAGCTGCTAGGGCACCCAAATAAGCCTTGCAGCGTCCAAGGCCGTCTATTGATACGAATCACACGATGCCAATTCAAACATGCGTAACAAAAGAAACTCGGCCGTGACACCTGAGGTGGCATAGGTGCCCAGTAGGCATCTGGACGTCGTGCACTTCGATGCGCAATCGCTCCTCTCATGCGGCGGTCTCGATACGGAATCCACTTAATATTTGTCATACTTTCCTGAGCACATCTCCACTCCGCTAAACCCTTCACGCGTCCTTTGCTCCTCCACATCCGACGCGACCACGACGCGACCACGGCGTGGCTGAGGTGCGCAAGCCGCAACACTCCTGCAACAGCGAAGAAAAAGAGATCCTCAGGGGCCGCTCCTCATAGGAAACGGAAGCAATAGCAGTGGAAAGGTCCTTCTACGGGGCCGCGCCAAGCCTTCTTGACCTCAAGTCCGAAATTTTGCAAGCGGCTAGGACAGATTGGCGTCTTGCCTCCTTGCACATCACGCGCTCATGGCCATTGCTTTGCAAGGCCGCGGCTACATCACACGGCGCATCTGATGAGTTAAAATGGCCGGCGCTGCTTTGGTTGCAGTTGTTTCGACGGTACGACCCCTATGGAAAACGTCCAGCTAGTGTCGGCTAACCTCGTTTTCTGAGATCCGAAACTGATCGAACCTCCAAGTAACCCCTGGATATAAAGTCACAAATCCGAAAGGTCACCAGCGCACAGCGTCTGCGCGCACAGTGGGCTTTTGCCCCAAGCTGTCAGCAACCTGCTTTCCCCGGCATATGCACACACTGGCCCTTCTCAAGCCAGGGCGCCTCGTAATTGAACGCGAGCTAACGCTGTTACCAACCCGACACAGGGGCGGGTGGAAGCCCATCGCTACCAAGCCGCTAAAGCGGCGGCGGTGCCAAAGGCACCGGCGCCAACACTACAAGAGCTAGCCCACCAGCTACCGCAGTACGTGCTAAGCCCAGACCGGCCGGCGCGCTGGCCGAATCGCGACCACAAAAACACAAGCCAATCACTCCAGTGAGGACACGGGATGTCCCGCGAGGCTATCCGGAGCGGGGGCCGATGATCGACACCCGTTCCAACAAGCTAGATGTGAGCTACCATGGTTGTCCAGACTATTTGCTAATCTACGGGGCGGTAGCTAGAACACGCGACCATCGTCTAGAGACGGGCTTGCCAGTGAATTATGGCGATGCTTGGCCAGCTATTCCTGCTACAGGCTAAATCCGCCACCGCGACCGGATAACCGTGCGTGGTCGGTGGGGTACTCGAGAAACGCTATTTTTAGATGCGTAGTGCGATGTCCAGACTGCAACAATGACGTGCGCAACCATCGCATGTGGTTTTTGCTAGATACACACAACAGTCACAAGTGTGATGACTGTAAATAGCTAGCTAAGCGGCGTTCTGCTGCTAGCCGAACCGCTTATTTGGGTCAGTACACGCCTAAGGCAAAGTTCCCCCCGCTACCCCAGCTAGCCCTAGCATAAATCCGCTACCGCTACAGGCGATCACCGGGTCTGTGAGGGCCAGTCGCTACCGCTAGAGGGTCTCCCCCATGATCTTGGGGACTTCCAAGTGCTAGATAACGATGATGCGGACGGGACCCTCTACTACAGCCCGGAGGGCCCGTGTCAGTAGCTAGCTACAGTTGCTCTCCCCCATTTCTTTTCCCTCTATAGTACCGGATCTATATATTTTAGGGGGACGTTGGGGGTTCGCAACTGTGAGCAGTCGCTGGAAGGCTGCAGAGAAAAAGAAGGAGAGCGAGCCACTTCCAAGTCAACAACGTTAGCTAGCTAGTCCGGACTTGATGCAGCTAGAGTTGGCTACGACTACTCGGATTTCCTGCGCCCGAAATCCTGCTAGAGAACTGCAAGGGGAGGGTGTAGGGGAAACCGTCCCGTCCGCCAGGTGGCCGCGAGCTCGGGCGGGGGGGGGAGAAGGGGGCCGCCGAAACGCTGTCTAGCTAAATGCTTGGGCTTGGCGACCGTGTTTTCCCGAAATCTTTTCCGCTATGTTTTCTGCGAAAAAGGCTTGCACAGGTCTCCCCGGCTATTCTTGCTACGCTACTTGTTTGCTACAGTCATGTCGTTTGCAAGTGCCTGCGAGAGCGAGAGACGGAGAGGGCGTTCTCAGGAAGATCATGGGTGGGGGTATCCAGTCCCCCTGCTATAATTTGGGCTATTTCGCTGGCCTGTGGCTCAACCCAATTTTGGATTTGATCGCAATTTCATCTTTTGTGCGCTAGGCCTGGATATGAAACCCTATACATGTCGGGACTGCATGGAACTGGATCTGTTGCGCCCTCCTTCACACTCATTCTGAATTCTGGACTGCATCATTGGATAACGCAGCGCCGACGGATGCACTTCATGCCAACCGAGGTAATCATGTCTGGCGAAAGCTTTGAAAAAACGACTCACCATAAGCCGAGGTGGAAACTGGCCCCGGAAGCATGCCTCACCAAAGGGGCTCAGATTCATTATAGACAGTGTTGTGGTTTTTGGGCAGCTCTTCTTATCGTCATCATGGCCATTATTGCCACGAGCCGTCCTCCACTGAACCAACCTCTAAATGGAGAATAAGGGATACCATTTTGACAGGAAACTCCACATCTAAGCGACCATCGCGTGCTCCCATACTTCTCCCAATGCCATAACTTTAATCATCATCTGCACGTCGTTCTCACTAGCTGGACATGATTGCCTATAGTCTTACTGGTGGCAGCGTGTGCAATGTGCAGAAGCCGCGAGACCTCAGCAGGCGGCAGCCCGGGCGGCTGATCCGAAACTTCCTTTCAGGGCAGCTTATTAACTGCTTGAATCTTGCACCGCACCGTACTCGCGTCATTCTAGATTATTCGCTTTTAAGCATGCCATCAGAAACCGCCCAGCTGGGCAGGGTATTTAGAGACTTGCTCGTTATGGAACGCCAGTTGCTCTAGGCCAAACTTCTCTTCGCCTGCCTGATTCAGCAAAAAGTTGCCGGGGGTGCAGGCATGGGCTGCGGAGCCTGGGCCAAGCATGTTGCACTACCGCCGCTTAACACGCAGGAATGCTTCATGCCACTTTCCACGTTACCCGCCTGAAGCGAGGGTGAAGGGCATGGGGTCACTGGCATGGGTCGGCCCTGCAGTCAACCGGCCGCTTTCACCCACTTGGGAGGTATGAGCAACAACCTAAAAATCAGCCGCTTGATTCATTTTTTCAAACATGGCTTGGGCTTCAAGCATACAGACCACGTTCTGTAAACAAGGCTTGATTGGCAGCAGAGCTCACGCACAATTCTGAAATCTCGATCTTCTGAAACGGGCTCCACAATCTGTGTAGAGCCCGACAAATGGACAGTGCGAGATATGTGGCCCAGCCAGAACGCATTTTGTGACATGCTGCTCCGGAGGGTTGCTGAAGAAAAACTTCGATGACATTAAACAAATCATGGCACATTGTGATTTTCAACCAGGGAAGTAGCTGGCCCAGGGCAGTCCACGAAAAAGGCTGTGTTTGACCGGGCAAGCTGTTGAAGTTCAGCTGTCGTGGGGAAGCTTTTGCCTCAGAGGCGACAAAGTCATGTCGGCGGGTAAGATTTTGCGCTGAAGAACTATGAAGGTTGCGCAGCGCGAGAAAAAAAGTGGAGACCTGCATTTAATTCCCGCTGGCCGCGCCAAAATCAAATTTGGCGGGCAAGGCTTCAAACAATTAAATGCCTCGGAAGGAACATTCTTCTGCAGCTTTAGAGGCAGCCTAAACCACACAGACAGTTTTCATTCGGGCAGTGCAAAAATTTCTTGCTCGTCACAGCTTTTGCAGAACTCCTCTTTTTGATTTCTGGCCACCTGACCCAAAATCAAAACGCAGCAAACCTGAAAAATCATAAATGCTTGCGGGAATTACACGCTGCCACGCTAATCCCGCTGAAGACTTCGCCCTAGTGTTGGTAATGGGGCAATGTGCCTTCTGGCAAGTCTTGTGGCAAGGAATCTGGGCACTGGCACGGTAGCTGCAGCACATGTAAGAATCAGAACTGCTCAACAAAGATACAGGCAATCATCGCCATCTCCAACCATGCTTGATAGTGCTGCGCGTATGAGTTGCTGCTTGGCTCGTTATGAGAACTGTTTTGAAAGTCAACCCTCTGTAGGTTTCCAAAGCCACAGCATGTCCCAGAGAAAAATACCGTCTGATCCTGCTGCACAAATGCTTACGCAACAACTGACTGCATAGCATCAACTGCTCCGGTGAACTGAATATGCTGGACGCTGAAACTACCTGCAACGCTAAACCCAAAATACTTCAAACAAAACCGCCTCTGCCAAGTCGGTTTCAACTGTTCTACCATGAACCAAAACTCGCAAGAAACGGGAAGAGGCAAAGTCTGCTTAATGCTTAATGTAACAATGAATCTGTCCTGTTTTTGTTTGGTGGTGAAACGGCTCTGCGGGTTTAAATTCCTGCCAGTGTAAAAACTATCCAGCTTGCCTCTCAGAACGTCCAGGCACTCAAGTAAATTGCGAGTGAACGCTTTATGTCACATCAATGCGCGGAGTCATAACACCGCGGGCACGCTGAACTGCTTGAAGTCGCATCAGGCACGTGTGAAAGTCATATCAGCAGCATTGGGTTCCGCAGGGGCACGCTTTTCACGCTCCCATTCGGGCAAGCATGTCCAAAGATAAATTTGTTCTCACGCCTGCACCGATGCACAAAGACACATCTTTCAAGCATAACTTGGGCATCATTTTCGTGCCATCTACGGCTACTACTTCCCCAAGGGGGATAATAGTAGTTTAGATGATGGAAATCATTGTACACAACACGGTTTCCCTCTTCGAGCACCGTAATCTAAATTCCTTAACATCAACCCAGTCTAATAGAGCTTTCTTTCCCAGTCCTTCATTCTCAAACCACGGAACACAATGCCGACAGCAACACAAAGCAATGCATTAACACAATCATGGCAGCAGCAACATCTAAAACATTTGCAACGATTACAGCCCTAAACCCCAAAGCCCAGGCCCCAACGCGTAAATCCTGAAACCATTAAGCTTCTAGGATGTCCTTAGGGGGGGTGGTCTGAGGGGGGTAGGTAACCTAGTAATCCCCATTATCCCCTTATACTCCCTAAGCTTCCCTAAGGTTCCCCAAAGCTCCCTAAATAGTGGTGTCCATTTTATTTTTCCATTGTCCCAATAAAAAAACCCTATACAACCCCTATATTTCCTAAATGAAACACCGAAAACCCGGCCGGAGCGGCAGGCGGCACAGGGTGCGTTGGATGCGAAAGATGGGAAACCTGGTGCTTTATAGGGGTTATCTAGGGGTCTAAACCCTACTTGAAATCCTGGTTTTTTTATAAGTAGTTAGCTGTGTTATGTAGATTTATTAACTAGTTATAACTATGTAGTAACTAATTATAATTGCTGCTAACAGTTATAATTGTTATGATATGTTAATAATTTTGATAACTTTTTAGTTAACTTTGTTAACTAACATAACTCCTTATAACTTTTAGGTAGAGTTATAACTACTTAGCAGCTTATGAAAATAAGAGTATAATGTTTATGAATGTATAGCATGTAAATGAGAAGATTGGGAAGGCATTCAATAGGAAATTGGAAGTCATGTCGACAAGAATCAAGAATTTTTAAAAATGAAACCCAATTTTGGTTTAACGCATTTCTGTTTTTGCACATGGCTCCATGCTTCAAAGCCAGAAGCACGGAAGCCATTTCACCATCACGCGTGAGCAGAAATCCAAGCATGCATGAGCCTCATTTCAGGTGCATGATTTGTATACATGAAGCTGGGCTCACAGCCAGGTGCATACCCAGTTGCCACCACTTGCTCGCACCATGGCCAAAATCAGCAGCAGGGTGGAGATTGCATACCAAGAGGAGAAACCAGTTCTCATTCCAAAGGAACACATCATGGAGTCCATGGACAAGCAGTGGCTCAAATTGAGGCCCACAAGCCAACCCATTGTCCAGCTGCTTGCAGGCAACAAAGTTGCCAAGAACAGCAGCTTGAGTGGTTGCAAAGAACTCCATGCCATCATAGCAGCCAGGAACCTAGAGTATGACAAGGAGCCACATGCTGCAGACCAAGAAGGTCAGGCAGCAGAGGCATTGTTTGATGAGCCAGCCCAGAAGGCCAGAAAGAGATGCACCTCCCAAGAACCAGAGGAGGTCACCATCCAAGTGCAAGGCCAAGCCATCAATTGCCTCATGAATGGCAAGAGGCCCAGAGCCACAGATCTCACCATAGAGTTGGACAGCGACCAGATCACAGCCATCATCAAGGACATCAGGGCTGGAGCCGTTGAGCAATCCCTCCAGCAGCCCACGAGGGCATACACCAAGAGGGCCAGGCAGTAGCCACTTTCTCCATGGTTTCCACACATATATACCCATGCAAGGCAAGCATGCAAAGGAAAAAGTCGATGCTGCTCCCATTTCATGTGCATGTGTGAGCCTGTGGGCAATTTGCAGGAAATCTTGCATTGTCCATGATTTTTGGGTTTAGGGTCATAAGGTTTAAGGTTCAAGGTTTAGGGTTTAGGGTGCTTCTCTTAGCCATGTGAAATCAGCATTGCATGCCTTGCCATTGCAGCTCATGCACATGACACAGCGCAGATCTCACGCCATTGGAATGCGGCCATCAACTTCATGTTGCATGTTGCGGCCTTTGGGCATTTCCAATTCTCACGCATGCAGCCACTGGGCTTTTCTATTCACTGAATGAAGTGCGCGATCACGGATTACAAGCAGAGCCCATTGGCTTTTCCAGAACATGTAGGTGCAGTTGCCCTGTTTGTCGTTGCGCAGCAGACATTGGTTGTTCCGCATGTGACATTCTGTGTGCTCAGGCAAGTTGCCAAGTGCTTGGCAGTAATTGCACGCATACGATGCACTCCACAAGCACTGCCCAAACGTAGCAGAAAGCTGCAGTAGCAGCAAGAAGCCACACAATAGCAGTCAAGATTTTGTCTGTACAGCAAACATCAGTTGCAGCATGAAGGTTCAGAATCTGAACCTAACTCCAAGAACAAGCACGAAGGTTCAGAGTCTGAACTTAACTCCCCAAGAACAA
>CAJNIZ010017580.1:31963-44004 GCA_905231905.1 Symbiodinium pilosum
ATGGAGAAACCCTAAAGGAAGAACCTTAAAGGAGGAACCTTAAACAAGCAAACCCTACAGGAAGAACCCTAAAGGAGGAACCCTAAAGGAGGAACCCTAAAGGACGAGCCCTAAAGGAAGAACCTTAAAGGAGAAACGCTAAAGGAGGAACCCTAAATGAAGAACCTTAAAGAAGCAAACCCTACAGGAAGAACCCTAAAGGAGGAACCCTAAAGGAGGAACCCCAAAGAACGAACCCTAAAGGAGGAACCCTAAAGGAAAAACCTTGAAGGAGGAACCCTAAAGCAAGAACCCAAAGGACGAACCCTAAAGGAGGGACCCCAGAGGAAAAACCCTAAAGGAGGAACCCTAAAGGAGGAACCCTAAAAGAAGAACCTTAAAGGAGGAACCCTAAAGGAGGTATCATTTTAGGTACATAAAAAATGCCATCATAACTAATGCATTTCCTATTGAGTGCCTTCCCCATCTTCTCATTTACATGCTATACATTCCAAAGGGATTACATACATAATACATACTATCATAACTAATGCTAACTCATGCTAACTCAAGTTAACTTTTTAGCTAACTAAGATAACTTTCTTAACTAGTTATAACAAAGCCAGGATTTCAAGTAAACCCTAAACCTATAGGCGTAAATAGGGATTCTATAAGGGGCTGGCGGTTTGAAGCTACACGTTTAGAATCTAGGGTTTAGAGCTTAGGGTTTAGGGTATAGTTTCTGGCGATTAGAAGAGAAGGATGGTTATATGGTGTAGGATCTATGGTTTGGGACTTAGAGAACCTGCATAGGGTTTAGAGTTTAGGGAAACCTAGGGTTCAGGGTTTATGGAAATCTAGGGTTTAGGGTTTAGGAAGTGGGGGGTATGTTGGACCGACCAGTCTTGGGGAGTCACGGACTAAAATGGGCGTAGGGTTTAGGGTTTAGGGTGTTTTTCAGACACTACTAGACGTAAGCATTCAACCCTGCAATTCACAACCGCCAGGAATGTTGTATTCCTTCGTTTTGCTCGGGCGTTTTGTTTGTAGAGCGTGTAAGCCACAATCTGGATAGCCCTAAGCCCTACTAAGCCCTAAACCCTAAAAACCCTAAACCCTAAAACCCTAAACCGCGTGATCTAAAAGGGTTTGGGATGTTATGAAAGGATCCTGCGGGTTTAGGATTTAGGGATTGGAGTTTAGGGCTTAGGGATAAGGATCTAGGGTTTAGGGTGTAAGCTTCAGAGTCTAGGGTTTTGGGGTTTTACGGTTTCGGGATTAGGGTTTTGGTTTGGGTGTAGAGTTTCGGGCTTAGGGTGTTTAGGGTTCAGGGTGTAGGTTTGGGGGTCTTGCAGCTTCAGGGATTTCTGAACGTCGGGAGGTCTGTTGAAGGGTACGTATAGTAAGGTTGCCAACGTTTTTGAAGGGCATCTAGTGCAGGACGACTGCCACACTATTCAAAAATCCCTGCGTGGCAGATTACGGGAAGCACATATGGGTATAGAGTTTAGCCCGTAGTTCCAACAAATTCCCCTTATGCAACCCAGAACATGCTGCACCGATTAAAAATGAAACGCCTAGACCTCGTGTCATAATCCCTAAACCCTAAACCCCAAACCCGAAACTCCCTACCTGGAACTCCAAAAGTACGTGATCTCATGGCCCCAAACCCCTACAGACTTTCTGGTTCTGTTCTTCGTAAGGAGTAAGGCCATAGGATCCCTATACCCTAATCCCTAAACCCTTTATTCCCTACTAAGAACCAGTAAATAGAGTCAAAAGGTCATGAACATATACTTTGGGGGGACACAGATCCAAGGCTCGCCGTCCGCATACGGGCCGAGGGCAATGATCCAGGAAAGCCCGTGATTGTGGCTGTCCGTGTGCGGGTTGGTGTTGTAGTGGTTGTCGAGCTGTATTCTGGACGACAGTTATCCACGAGGATCATCCTCTGGCCTTGTGCAGGCAAGCAGAGCCAGCAACTGGGTCAGATTCGCCATCTCGATGCAACGCATCAAAAAAAATTAGATCCATAAATAAAAAACCGAAATCCCTAAATCCCCAAATCCCAAGAACTACAGATTTCGATGAAACCCTGTAAATGATGTATAATCGAAACCCTACATCCCTAAACATTATACACATATATAGGGCACCGTACCACCCTATATTTGCCTTCAAGCACGAACATCATATATTAACGGCTATATAGTCCCCCTTAATCAGGTAGAATGTGGGCTTGGGGTATATTGTAATAAGATCCCCATATACCCCATGTTCTATCTACTTAAGGGGGATTATAGGGTTTAGGGTTTAGGGCCTAGCCAGCTTGGTTTGAAGAGCAGTATCAGAGTTAATATTACCTGGCCCGAAATATTGGCCAAAAAAGCCGTCACTCTTTAGGCTTTGGGCGGGCCCAAGTAATATAGAATGATGATATTGCGCGTAGGCTGAAGATTTGGTATTGAGCTACTTACATCCTGGCACTGGACTTTTGATTCGAATCACAGCTTATGCATCTAGGGCCGGGGCTTGCGATAGAGATGGCTACTTGTGACAAGAACTACCGCAATCATTTCAGCATCAAGACTTGCATGGGCTTGAAGAGCGTGGGGATTCATTCAAGATTTGGGCGCGGGGCCCACTGGCGTGTCCCCTTCCTTAATGACGGCTATAGAAGGGAGTGGAAGGATAAATCCGCGTAGAAGCCCTGCTATAATGCCTTCCCATAATCCCCCATGAACCCTACACGCATTCCTGATTCCTTAATCCCTACTGTTAACCCCCTATTACTGTATATACCCTGAACTATCCCTATAATATGGCCCTAATATACTATGGTAGTTTCCATTTTCTTTTCCATTCTCCCTATAATATAACCCTAATATACTATAGTAGTTTCCGGTTTCTTTTCCATTATCCGTATATATTACCCTGATATACTATAATAGTTTCCATTTTCTACTGTTAACCACCGTTCAGTCTTCAGGACCCCAACACGGTCCTGCGCCAGTTTTGCCGTGAGATTCCTGGATTCTCCCGCGCTGAGGGAAAATGCGTACTTCTGTAGCACCTAGTGTAATACGAACAACTAGTGTTATCTAGAACAATAAAGGACGGTTGTAACCGGAGTGCTTTCCAACTTACCCCTAAACTTTACCGGTGTTTGACTCATCTTTTGAACAAGAAGTCCTGACTCTTACTCTCTGAGCCCCAAACCCGTACTTGGAATGCTTAACTCTATGCAATCCGAAACCCTGAACTGCAGACCCTAGGCTCCAACCCTAAAGCAGTAAACCTCGCACCCTCCCTAAGCCCTGAGCACTCCACCCTGGGTGTCCCAGAGGGTTCACAAAATCCTTGATTGGACCCGAGGGTTCACAAAATCAATGAATGGATGCTGGGAATTGGGTGAAAGGAATGTTTTGAGATCAAATCCTGATCGGGCTCCCGAAGCCTCAAAACTAGAATCTTTTCAGCTCGCCATGCCACGCTGATTCGATACGACACTACACAGGCCGCCAAGACTTAACGCAACCCCTTGCAAGAAATTGCTGGAAACCACGAGCAGTAGAATACACAAGGTACTGGCCTCCTCACGCGACTCGAGAACCTATGGCGCCGAGACAGGCCCAGGCTGCGATTCCCAGCCATCATCGCAAACAGTGCGCACCCGTCAATGGACTTCGCAGACTGCAAATGCTGCGAGCACGTGCACGAGGCCAAGGCCATCCAAGCCTGAGCATAGTAGGTGCCGCCCCGAGGCAGCTCTGCCATCCGCATGTGCACCAGGAGACCAGGCTCAGCCTCCGGACGACTCAAATTCCCAGACTTCGCTGCAATGTCACGTGCAGCCTCCGGGGCGGGGCAAACAAAACGACCGAAGTCTGCGTTTGGTGCCTCAAAACGAAAAGGGAAGATTCTGTTAGCTCTTACACAGCCAAAAAACAACAAACAATCACATTGCAGCGGGCATAATTAATTAAGCAAGCCAGGACGCCAATATCTCAACCACATAGGAAGCTGCTTGCAACACGCAGGGCCACCTTGGGCTGTCCAGACGACAGGAGGGAGGGGAAAGATCTGAATGACTTGGCGCGAATGGTGACAGTTATTGAAGGAAGACAGCCACCCACACTTCAGGGGGATGGAGGAGGTCTGACTGTTTAAAGCAAAAGAGAAAGCTGACAGTTTTGGGAGAAACCACACTCACCACACCACAGGCGGGGCGGGGGGGGAAAGATCTGAATTACTTGACAGTAATGGAAGAAATCAAACCCACCAAACCAGAGGGGAGGAGGAGGATCTGGCTGACCTCTGAAACATGCAGTTCTTGATGCTGCAAAGTGACAGTCACTTACCAGAATGCTGGCATCCGTGGGACCTTGTACCAATACCATACCATTGGGGGGGGAAGGGGGGCGGGCTGGCCAGCACTGCACCATACATTGGGTTCTTGTCCTTGGTCCCTACAAAAATATATACTATCTATAACCCAAGAACCTACTATATGGGTACCTGGGCGTCTAGGGCTATATAGCGATACAAAGCATCTAGAACCAAGACTTTGGCCATTATCCCTATAAAGCCTGTGCATCTAAACCCAATTTCAAACTTTCCCACTTCACTCTCCATTATCCTAAACCATATATAACCCTGAAAGGCTTAAATATGGACCCGTACATTGCTCTCCTGCATCCCAGCATTTAGCTGCTTCTCGAAGACTTCAGACCTTGCTGGGGACTTTTTGTAAAACGGGTGTAGACAAATGGGACTAAGAACACGTCCCTTCCCCTAGATATTAGCCTCACGCCCACCTCATCATGGATAATTAATCACCCGCCAACCACCCACCTCGCAACGTAGCACGGCAACACATACGTGATTTTGTTACCACAGGGATGATGGGAAATTTTGTTAGGAGGAAAAAAGCTTCATGAACCCAATAAACCGTAGACCTTCAAACGCTCGTCATGCCTGGCGCAAAGGATAGGCGAATGCGCTTGGATGACCTCGTCCTGTACCATGAACCGAACATCGCTGTTGGTGGCCTTCCTTGCTGGTTGAGGTACCGCCAAAGGTAGAGCAGCCTACATAAAACCATGAATAATCGTCCCCATTTCCCCGACGCCCTATCAAACACCAATGCCTGGACCTTTTACACCCTACCCCTACCCGCTTTGTGTGGTCATGACCCCACTATATCTGGTTTCTACCGACAAAGGAGCAGGGTAAAAGGGTCTTCCTGAACCGTATGGTAAGCTTCTGGAACAAGGCTTGCATATCGCAGACGATGCTTGACTCTGGAAGCTCGTCCCAGCCCAAGCCCCAGCGAGCAACCGGACCAAAAGGACGCACCTCTATTACCTTACATGCGATTACTGGGCTTCAGGTAGAAGATTTATGCTTAGGGGTCGCTACGTACCTGGACCTTGCAAAACAAAGCACAGGCCCCAAACCCACAAACCCAAAAGCAACCAAAAAGGCGATCACAATACATACCCCGCCTGGCCCGAGGTCAAATTTAGGGTTTAGGCCCTAGGGCTTGGGTCAAGTTAGGGGTTTAGGGAAACAGGGACTGGGTTGCAGAGACTATTTCACGGAACTATGCAGACCTACTGTAACAGTCCTTTCCGCCATTCCACACAAAATTAGCACCAGAAAGTTATCTTCGCCCACATTACCCTAGGGAGAAAAAAAGGATCCTTTTTACAGAAATATAAGGAACCCCACACCCCAAAAAGTATAAAGGATCCCTAACATTGATGCAGTTACACACTTCACTGTCAGCACGTCATCCACCACCCATTCTGACTGCAGCAGCTGTTCCTCTCTTCCCCAATAACCAAGGCTAAAAAAGTTTGACCTTTATTATAAAGACTCAAAAAGGAAGCCAGCTAACCAAAACCCCAAAACCCCAAAATCCTAAAGCCCTAAACCTCTAAACCCTAAACCATTTCTTCTATTGGCTAAGCAAGGTTCGTGAGTGAGTCCGAAGATGCCTTGAGCTGGCTCATCGTGCGAGGTGTACCCTCTCCTGGGGTTTAGGGTTTAGGGATAAGGTATCTAGCAAGACCCAAATTTTCAAATAGTAGGGTCCCTTTAAAGAGGTTCTAGGGGGATATATAGGGCCGGATATATGATAAAGGGGTCCAAGGACCCAAATACGTAATAGGGTTTTATTATTTACGTCCTTGGACCCTTGGGGTAGAGCAAGTTACCGGTATAAGGAAAGCATGTCACTTACTATAGTGAATCCCTAAGGCTCCAAATAGCCCAATGTAGGTCATATTTATAGACTTTGGGGCCCAATGTAGGTTTTATTTATAGACATGGAGCCCTAGGGAATCAGATTCCTCAAGAGTCAAGAGCAGCCCAGGCTCCACTGTACATCTGGGCCAAAACAAGTTTCAGGCCAGGCCGCGTGGGGATCACAGAAACCATGAACCGTCTCGCCCCATTGCGTGAAAGAACCGTCACGCGCCTTGATGTAGATTTTGCACTGGACAGAAATTTCTTCCTTGACAGGCAGCCCCGCGCAATAAATTGCAAGCGACCCACGGTGCAATCCCGGGAGCGCCCCTGCATCAGGATTGTACACAACCCGAAACTTACTGCAGCCGACAACGAAACTGCTGGTATCTATAAACGGATACAACTGACCCATGGCTTGTGGAGCCCAGAGCGTATCTCTCAGCCACGACATGCCGGAGATGTTCCAAATATGCTCACCGTGAGCCACCCCTGTGCGGCAGTCTGTGGTCTCGCCCCCTGCGAAGTCAGACCGAAACTTTGCTTGGGAAATCCTGCAAGGCCCCGAAACGCGCGTTGCCTCGTCTGCATCAACACCTTCTCGAATATCAGCCAACTTCTTTTGAGTTTCCCGAGCAGTGTTTGCCAATGCCCTCTCTCGCTGAAGCTCGTCACGCAAATTCTTCCTGTGAGAAGCCCGTTCTATTTCGGTCCACAGGTCTTGCACTCTGGCTTCTTCCATCTCACGTTCTTGTCGCGCAACTTCAATCTCAGCATGCAAGTCGGCTTCTGCATCTGCCATGGCGGACGCAGCGAAAGGCCTTGATTTCAGCTTGAGGTGTACCTGTGAAACTTGAAGCTTGAAATGCTGCTGGAGGATGGCCCCGCAGAGAGGCATCCAAGCCTAGACAGCTTTCAAATATATGGAAATCATCTACACCCCGCTGTGGTAGACGACCCTATGTGAGAAAAAATTCCGCATGCCGGGGTGCCCAAAGATTACAGGGGGAGCGGAGTGCGGGTTGGTTGCAAGATGACCACATGGGAATATACCGGAGCATCCGGAGCCCCGGAGTTAGGGTCTGCTTGTGCTCGTGCTTATTGTCGGATTTCCGTGCAAATTTTCAAGGATGGGGGTCTGTTTGCAAGGAGCCGCTGTCCGCAGAGCCATGCCTTGTGGGGACGGCTCCAAGTTTTCTGGTTTTGGTCCTTGAGATTTCTCTCTGCGATTTTATGGTTGAGGGTCCGGCCCTAGCAAGGTGTAGGCTATGCCCTATATGCAAATGGCAGAAGGATTCACCACGCTTTCGTTTAACTATCCCTGCCTGCACCCACCCCGAGGCCGCTCCATGAAAAGAGCTTATACTTTCAACACCTTCACTAAATCCCCAAAATGCACCTTGCTTCTCAGAATCCCGGACCACAAACCTTGGCTGGACCTCGTTTTGGGGTTAAGTAAAGTTTAGGAAGGTCCAAAGCACCCAAATATGAGAGCTCTAGGTTCCAGATAAGATTCAGACTATAGTATTTGGGCAATAATTACAACCACATTATTTGAGTCCTTGGACCCTTACGGTATACGAATTGTCGATTCACACGGTTTCTTTTTGCAGGAGGTTACCTGCAATAGCGTAGGGGACAGTGGAAGCCTAGGTAAAGAATGATTGCCCGCAATGACATCAAGCAGCCGCCACGCCCTGAACTCTAAATGGTTGTTTCCATGAACAAGGATAACCCAATGCAAACCCCAATTCTGGGGACCCTCACAAAGGTACACCTAATTTGGGAAGCTGTCAAATAGACCCTTGATCAAACGAGTCAAGATCTAAACCTCTCTGCATGCAAGCTGGGATCGTGCAGGTCATAGCTCTGGGGACCCTATCCTCCCCACAAACAGACATGGAACCTCATATAACCCTCTATGAGTACAACATTTCTCTTTGTACCGCCTATCTTGGGGTTCTTGGCTAGTTTATGTTCATATGTTCATTTTTCCTGTTTCCTATTCCAGGAAGACAGCCATGCAGGCCGGCCGAACATTAAACTCTCAACCCTCATGCTTGCATCCAGAACCCAAAACCCCACAACCCACATCGCAACCCAAAACCCAAAACCCTTGCAAAGCCTGAAGATCAGGGGCTAGCCCCTAAACCCTAGACCCCGAAACCCCTCAGCCCGAACCCCCTAAACCCCAAGCGGCTATGTACTAGAGAAGCCTGACTAAATGGCAATACTATTCCCTACAATTCACGATGCGTAACTGTGGTCTAGTATGACCCCAAATTCCATTCTAATCATTTAGGCCCCCACATGGGTGGTTGTCAAAATTATGGTCCCTTTTTGGATCCCTATTATAATACTATTTAGGGTACCCAAAGAGGGACCATAATTTTGACAACCACCCACATCTAAAGTACTCACATCACATTGTTTGAGGCCTGCTTGGAATAGACTGCATTTCTCGATTCTACAAGAAAGGCAGGACCACAATATTGTTCGTCATCCCTATAAACACCCACATCTGGACCCCCAAAGTATGTAGAATAATGGCCTTTTGGGCTATATTTAGGGGGTTTAGGCCATTATTTTACCTACTTTGGGGATTTAGGTATACCCCAATGCCCATTCAATGTTCCATGTTCGTTCCCGTTTGGTTCCCCTTCGTAATTCCCTTACCCACCTTCTAAAGCCCTAAGCCCTGAACGGATACAATCCTTGCCCCGAGGGTCCATGTACCCAATAATTGGGTACTTGGGTTTGGGATAATAGTAATTCTAGTATAGGTTTTGGGTAAGTAGATGATTATAGGGTACTTGGACCCTTATGGTTACATTGCCTCCGGAGTCATTTGCCGAGGCGGCTCCTCCGGTTGCAAAGGCCAAGATACAAGGAGCTTCAGGGAGCAGAGCACCCCTGAGGTTCAGGTTTTAGGGTTTACCTGGACCCTCAAAGTATGTAGAATAATGGCCTTCTGGGCTATATTTAGATTTTTGGGCCATTATCTTACCTACTTTGGGGGTTTAGGTAGGGCTTTGGGTGGGATTAGAGCTGATAAGGTTCAGGCTTAGGCTTTGATGAGGAAGCCTAGAATCGTTTGAAGTATACCTTAGACCCCAAAGACCTTCAGTTTTAGGATTTCATATAAAGGATTCTACCATAGGGTCCTAAAACTGCAGGTCTTTTGGGTCTAAGGTAATGTTCAGTATCATAATGGGTTGGGCTTTCTCGGCAGCTTTAGGGCTCTCAGGCAGAGCATTTGGGTTTCAGGATTTGGGGTCCAGGGTTCGATCTTTAGTTTCAGGGTTCAGGAATTCGAGACTACGGGCTCATTAGCGTTCAGGGTTTAGGGTTGCAGGGTTCAAGACCCCTTAGACTGGGTTGCTGTTACGGAACTTAGTTTAAGTTAGTACATTGGTGAAACCCTATTAATTCCTGGATATACCCGTTAGGAACCATTAGGCAGGGTAGCTTAATCTAAGTCCCTTAACAGCAACCCGGCAGAGTTTCAGAGTTCCAGGGTAGAGGATTTAAGCTTGAAGGTCCGGGTTTGGGGTTCGAGGTTTTCGGCTTTGCAAGCATCAGCCTCGATGTTGCTGCATGCCGGAGATTCCTAAGAAGAGCTGCATAAGTCGGACGAATAAGCAAGAATATGCCTTCACCTCCAAACCCTTTAAACCCGATCTCTGTGGGCCATGTGTATGTACGTATAAATATATACACAGAGAAGAGACTCGACATGAAGATAGGCACCCTGAACAAACATGGAAGGTATACAGGGACCTTCCTTACATGGTTCATGGACTACCCTAAACCCCCGAAATGGTTCTAGATCTGCAGGCGCCAGCGTTACCCACAATACTCTTTAAACTGTAAATGCTTTACACATGGCATGGTAACTTCCCTAGGCTCTTCCCAACTATACTGTGGCCTCATGTCCTTGAGCTTAGAGTTTGTGTGGGTAAAGCCGCTGCACCTTGCCTCAGCTTGGCTTAGCCTTTAGGGTTTCCCTACCCCTCCCCATACTCCCCCTCCCCATTTTCTCCCTTACCAAGACTATACTGATGATTGAACAAAGCCCTAAACCCGAAACCCTCTTGTAACCAGACGACCACAACCCCTTTGAGTTCCAACCCTTGTATGTCCATGTATATCTGTGACAGCCTATGTCCCTAGATTCAGGTCCTCATACAAGTCCTTTTAAAACCCAGTTTGCCAGCCTCACCGTCAGTCTCTCGTTCTGCTCTTTCCTGCCACATGCAGCTTTAAAGGTTCAGTTGAAGGTCCCAAGCATGGGCCCTAACATAAGCCCTGATCTTGGGGTGAACGCAAAGTGCTGGAAGCAAAGAGCCTCTACAATCCAACTAAGGGGGGTGGGGGAGGCTAGCGCAAATTCAGGCCAATCAAGGGAATAGGGAGCGGTGAGGCGGAGGTGGTGAGGGAATTCATGATAAATGGCAAGACCCTTCCCCTAAGCCCTACCTGGACCCCCAAAGTATGTAGAATAATGGCCTTTATGGCTATTATTATGGGTTTAGGGCTATTGTTTTACATACTTTTGGGGTTTAGGTAAATCTTATACCGCAGAACCCGAGCCTTGAACCCCAAATGTTGCTTACAAACCCTCAGCACTCAACCCTCAACCCTACACCCAAAACCCCAAGCCACGCATACATGGACACTCGGAACCTCCGCCGTAATTTGAGCAGCAGAATAATCAATCCCCCCGCCTTCAGTTAAGGGGACATGGAGTGGTATATGAGGATATCTATATATATATATGTATATATATAGGCTTGAGACATATGTATCATGAGAATGATCAACTGCAATATGATAGCGGGGGCATCTTCATTGTTCAGGGTTGGATGGTTTAGCGTTAGGGAAGAGGAGTAGCGGATTAACTGCTGGCACAAGTCGGGATGTGCTTTCTGTCGCCCGAAGCTTTGAACTCTGACATCCAAAAGAGGTACTTGCGGGCCCATGGGGCTTAGTAACTACTTATACAACTGGAGATGTAACACTGCATGAAAAATACCCTGCATGTAAATACGAAAAAATATGTGAGTCCAGTTTAGCGGAGCATACTTTGTAGGGTTATGACATCAGTCCTAACTAGTTATTAAGTCCCTTGGACCTCCAAGTATCATGTGGCCTTAAAGGTCGGGACAGGGACAGCTGGACCTTGAGTTACATAATACAGCAGGCCTGTCAAGGAACGCAGGGGCTTGAAATGTCACTCAAGACAGTCTAAGTAGGCTCTTGGCCCCTTAAGGTGAGCATGTAAACTAAGCCTACACCCTCACCCCCCTCCCCTCGCCCCAGGAAAAAAAAACGTACCTTCCACTTCGAACCTGCAACCCACATGGTAGTCGCTGTAATAATGTATCCAACTCGTCATGAAAACTTTTGAATACCCATACGCAGAACCCTCTACGGCAGAATCCTGGTGTCCAGGCCCCAGTTCGCTCTTTGAGTACTTCAGAAACCTGACTCCTCAGGAACGTACGAAATCCACTTCGAATTCTGATACAGATGTCACATACACCATTCCTTACATCCTCAACTCTAGCCCCCTAGACCCAAGTCCAAACCGCTCCACTCATGGCCCCCTAAAGCTGTGAAACCTCGCCTCTCCACGGCGGATGGCCGCCTGAATCCTGGTAACATAGCAGCTCAAACAAGGCCCTAAGGGTCCAAGGACCCAAATAATAGGGTTTTAGTTCCAAAATACCATGAATAGTATAGAATTTGGGCCCTAAAGCCCGGTTATTTGGGTCCTTGGACCCTTATATAGTCCCCATATATATCCC